>WWPM01024680.1:0-26230 GCA_023279145.1 Glomeris maerens | reverse complement strand
TTGCGAGACAACTTACAAGATGGGCATCTTCAAAAGGGCTCAGTACAGGTGGCGACATAAAAGTCCCTTTTTCCTTTTCGTTCTCATCGTTCCTCCCACGATATACAGCTATGGTTAGAATTAATCCTCTAGTGAATTACAAGCATGTTGCGAACTTCTTCATTCCATTGTGAGATGCAACCTCCAGTCCTTATCTTATTACAAAAGGTTTGGGGTGGGTAGGGTAAAGAAGATGTGCACCAGACGAATACCTAGCAGTATTCACACCAGTTGGCTGCAATAACAGCGCCATATTGCTGACAACTCAACATTTCGTTTCGCACCTTATAATGTGTTCCGGAATTATTTATGGGCCGTCTGGTATATGAAATTTGCATGTTCATTGTATACAGTTCACAACATAGAGGAACACTGGCACAAATAGAAAAAATTCTATACATTACAGTGAGTTTGCATATTTAATTTTTGGTCATAAATGTACAATATATCTGAAAGGTTGTCACCCACTACATGCAAACATTGATAAAATCCAATTGCATTCAGTGCTTTCAGATATATGCGTCTGTTTATGCATTATTTCAAGCCACTGGTTAATGCTAATCAATATAAATCTATATTAGGTTTACCTGCAATGTGCTTAAGCCTTAACCAATCTAAACTAATATTTTATAGGTATTCCTAAATGTAATACCCCTTACGATGATGCTTTATATAATTTGAATGGAAAGGACATGTGATTGAGCATAAGCTGATTTATTAAGTGAATGCGGCAGATCAAGTATCATTCAGAAAAATGTCGAAAAACGACATGTGAAACTACAGTCAGAACAAATACAGGGTTCGTCATAAATACTGTCACGGGTTTTCAAATGTACTTTTCTGTGCGTTATTTTTTTATTTCCTTTTCATGTTATTTTATTCGTATTCATCGTCATTTTTTAAATAGTACTGATACTTCCCATGTTAGTTTGCTGTCATTCTCCTGGAATGATGGTTTCCAAAGATCGGTCCACGGTTATCATGATGCAAAATGTTCAATGATAGAGGATTCTGCGAGTTCGCAGTTTTTTGAGACAATTTCTTGCTCCTTACATTCATGGAGCAAAAGCCTGCTCTTTTAAATGCAATTCAGTGAATGCTTTGAAATTTAGCGATCTGAAATTGCTTAGGAAGAAATAACGACAAAAATGATAGCATGCATCTTGAATAATTTCAGAAAAATGAAGGTTATTTTGAACAGCAAATGTGAGTTCCTGTACAGAATTTAGTGGGCTTTCTAATAAACTTTTTTTTAATTTGAATAGTTTGTTAAAAAGTTGTGAGTGAATTTCCAAGTGACAGCATTTATGACGCACCCTGTACATCCTTTCATAACACCTGCAGATGGCATGCAGCCACTGAGGTATGACTATTTCATTCAACACTTCCATGACCTGCTAGGTCTGAATGCTTTCATATACAACAAGTGCATACTAACTATTGGTTAAATCTTACAATTATTGCACAATTAATAGTCATATTGTAAACAATTTTTTTAACTGCGTATCTAGGTACTATACAAAATTGGGATTTATAGGTTGTGTATAGTCCTCTTCAAAACAACAAAATTCTATAGCAACATTTTTGTGTTCAGCAATTATGGATGCAAACTGTTCACGCTACAGATTAGATAGCTTATTTTGCAATTGGTTCCATTTGTACGTATCAATAAAACCACAGTTAGAATGGAATTATGCAAACGACGTGATGCAATGACTATCATAAATACATGTGGCAGTGTAAGAGTTGGCAAAAGTTAGCTGAACATGCACCGATCTTATACACATCTATCACGAACAACTTGAAGCTCACTTTACCAGAGCCGTGCCCAACGACCACATTGATTCACTAAACACCAATTATGTAATTGCAGTTGCCGCTTTATGTAAAGGTATACGTGTATCGAAGCATAATTTCAGAGACGAGGTTTCATTCAGATCTGTATGTAATATCCCAGCATTCCTAGCAAGTATGGAACTACCTAAAAGGGCCCTTTGCAACAACACAATGAATGTACGCCATCTAGGTGGTGGTGCATCAAGTCAACCAAGAAAATCTGAACTGACAAAGAGCACAGGGTCAAAGGAGGATTAACGGGTCCTAAAAGATGGTTGTCAGAGATGGTAAGAAAACCGGAAGTAATCTGTATACTTCAAAGATGTTTACCAAAGGAGAGGTCCTTTGAGCAACAAGCTCGGCAACACGATGATTTCAGATCGAGATAACCACATTCCTTAGTCCTACCCAAGGGATTAATTCTTTGACACCACTTAAAAGTAGTCCATTCTCATGAAGGTGGGCATGAATCAAACTTTTGTTATAGTAGCAACAGTTCACAGTAAAAAGTGGACTTTTTGAAACTCACAACTCCCACTCATCGATAAACCTTGAACTCGGTTAGACATTTTTTTGTTGGCATCAACCTCGTGAAGGTGATTACATACAATAAACGCATGTCGCCGAGGGAGTTCATGGGTGCAAAAAACCTTCAGATAAAGATTGTGGGTGAAGGTTCTGCCCACATGAGCGCTTTTCAGCGGTCTAGAAAAAGTGGTCAGGGTGACACGGATGGGTAGCCTGCTGTGAGCGCCTCCTCACGACGCTTCCCGAAGACCTCCGAGTGTGAGCGGACAAATTTCCAGCCTCAGGCTAGAAAAACAGTGTGCAAAACATACATCATATCTGTCAGTCGAACATGTTAACCGACACGCTAAGAAAAGACAACGCATGAAAATTGAACGTTATGTTGAGTTGCACTGCTGCCATTGCCTTATTTCACTGTGCATGGGCACCAATGGCCAACCGTGGGCCATGTACTCTGGCAAGACTGAGTGGTATCTGCAGGGGGTCAAACTCAAGTAACGCTGCAGATGAGAGAGAGAGAGAGAGAGTCGGGCATTAATAATACAATAACGGTCAGTTGTTTCCCTTCAACGAGCGAAAGAAATCATTTGACAACCAAATCAAAACGTTCTCTGCAAATTAATCCATAAATCGCTGTTGTCGAAAAATTTACATCTACATTGCGATGAAATCACCAATGAACTCTGCACATATCGAAACTGCCAGTATATTGACACTATGTGAATAAGTTTTCTAGTTTATGGATCCTTACAAAATGTAATTAGCATGTAGTTTCATATAACTTTAAATATTTAGTGCACATTACAACAAATTATTACAATTTTACCATTCTAGGTAGTAGGCTGCATATGGAGAGCTTTTTAATCAGAACAGTTAACATTGTCATTGTAATACTTAGTATTTAGTAATCAAACAGTACACCTGGTGAGTCGACAGCTTCATTATTTTGAGCCAGACGTATTTCACATATTTTAGGCTTTTGCAGACTATCAATTCAGTTTGAAATTACAATGTAGTACAATAATCTCTGAATTATACTATGCTTGAAATTACCCAACTAACATTTGCGCTAGTGTGTAACATACGTAAACCGAGCAAATCGAGAACAAGTTTCGAAATTAATTTAATTATGTTACAATGCAGCCTACATGTGATGGCATAAATTGCACGAAGCCAAGAGTATACCGCTGCACCTTGCAATGGGCACGGTCATGAGAGAGATTTGCAACTCGAGACATTTCAAAGGAGTCATTTGATGCGCATTGTGAGTAAGGAAGCATGAAAAAAGCCGCGTTAAGGTGTTCAAAAGTACCGGATTCGCATTGAAACGCAGAACGCGTGTAATGTGGCCCTTATTGTTACAAAATGTCGCAGCTCAGGAGGGTTCTAAGTTCTCTTCACCCTCATCACCCTACCTTATGGGGCTAGCAGCAAGCAACAATGCAAAGTTTCTAAGCAACACTTACATTTTACATGCTCACAAAAACATGCTTTGGAACATTCAAATTATTCGAGCAATATAACTTGTTCTCCCTTTCGAAAATCGTCAATCATTTATATCCGGTGTTAAAAGCGATTTTATAAATCATAAAAACGTTTTACAGCCAGCCTATAAAACCTCCGCAGAAACAAATCAATCAGCAACGCATTAACCTTTCCAAATTTCCACCTATTGATGTCGGCAATTCTACACACTTAAATGAGGTTCACTTTGCTGCAGCTCTTGGATGGAGTCAAGCAGCACAAAAATCAAAAGTAATAATATTTGCATGCATTTCGTTGTATGGCCATCGTGTTTCTCATCTCTCGCTGCAGTCACAAATGCCTGACAGATGAAAAATTTTGAAACCTTGAACACCTGGCCGCCCTAAAGCCCATTGGAAAAGCAACCCCTCTTGTAGCCCAAGGCGTTACCAGGTCATTTCTCACTGTTGCCAAGCATAACGTCCGTTCCCTCCGCACAGAAACCGCATCATCAAAATTAAATCGACGTGCAAGCAATACAAATTCGCATTTTATTACGTCAAAGTTTCAGAATTGGGGACTTCTTGCACGTCGAGAATTTTAAAAAAATTAAGGTAACACTTTTTAGAACGCAGCGTAATACCGATATTGGTCCTGATTTACAGAATTGATAAATTGGCATCAACATTTCAATAACATAAAGCAATATTGATTTGAGATACTGACTTTATCAATGCAGTTACGTAGTATTTATAGTGAAAATTGCTTTGCAAAGTTTTGCATGTGACTAATATTTTCAGATAGTATTCTTGAGCCCAGCAAATGTAGGTATACATGAATTTATTCGTGCGACTAGCTTTCAGTAAAAATAATGCAAGGGGAGATTGAAAACTTTCTCGGAATTTCTATTCTTGTGGCCTTGGATGTTATAAGTGGTCATAATAAAAAAAAATGCATATCGCATTTCTGCCTCCTTTACTGAACAGAAATCGAGTTTTCTGCAGAGTATTTTACGACATATTGAAGTTGCAAAATTGCTAGCAAACGTAATGATCAATAATTGTTGCATGAATGATCTCTAAATTAAAATTTATTTCGAGTCTAAACATACCATGTAAAATTTGGTCCCCAAATAATAATTAAACTTGTATATTTTATCACAAAATTGAAATGACAGTAGAAGCTCATCAGTATAGCAAAGATAGTCATAAATTTGATCATGACACTGATTATTATGAGTGCAATATTCAGAAAGGAACAATTTATAACAGTAGCATTGTGCAGATCTTGTTTATTTTTACTGTACAAAATATGCCATTGTACAGGGAAAAAAACAAACGCTAGCATTTCAGTTCATATTTGCAATGATTTCATTCTGCAAGCTATAGGCTTCACAACAATACATGAAACGAAGTTAATAAAAGGAACAAGATATGGGGAATAATTCATTCATTCGCAGTAGAATGCATTACATTTGCTTCTCTAGACATTTTTGGGGGTTTGCAGTATTTAGTATTTCCAGCATTGAAAATGCATAGCCAAGTCCATCAGCATCAACATCATTGACATTTCCAAAGACAACAAAAGAAAACAACGATCGCTTTGTGTAAATCACTGTCAGTGGAGGGAAAATCGGTCAGATTCCAGCCCATTCCTGCTCTAAGTGACTCTCGTTGTTCACCTGCCTTGCCCACAACAAACCCTACATTTCGGGCATCATCCTTATTCAAAAGTTGGCCCTAGGGTGCGCAATAATGGCGGACATTTTTCTCTTTACGTCTCCCTCTTGCCATGCTAGTCCATGGCATTGCACAGAGATGACCTCGAAAGTGCGACATCTATCACCATGTCGCAGACAACGGCAATTATCGTTAATGGTTCGCACCATTTGATTGCAAAAACGCAATTGGGTATCCATGTACGTGACCAGAGTGTCTTGCGCTTATTTCTTCAAATTTGAATATTGCGATGATCAATCACTTTATTTTTCAAATGTCAACCGACATTTTAAGTCGAATCAATAATTTTTTCGTGAAAGAAAAAATAAGAGTCAGAGAGTACAGTCAAACAAGAGTTAAATGCAGGTGAAAATGGGTCGTCGAGAAAGACTTCAAAAATCCAGAAAAATCCAAGCAGCCCCTTTTCGGCCTCCACATTCCGTCTCACTGAAAGTAGACATTACCTCTCGCCCCTTTTTCAAAAACACAATGGATTGTCCCACTCACCTAATGCCCCCACGCAACATTGACCTTGCTTACGTTTTGCCAACTTCCACTTTGCCCCAACCCCCATCATTCAATGTTGCGTTGAATGGCTAATTAAATTGGTGAATTCAAAATTATCTGAAAACTGTTATCCGCATTTATTTGGAAAATATTGTTAACTCGCATAATTCCGTTTTCAGTTTGGTGTGGGGTACTTATCCACACATGCAGTTCGAGATTTACCAAAATTTTCGTGGGATAAGGTTGCATACTAGATTCGAGCATGGGTTGTTAAAATTTTTGGAAGCATTCCTGGTACTAAAACCGTTCCACACTCACAACATGCCACATCATTAAATTTTTGGCAACTCATCACTTGGCAATACATTTTCTCGATTTTTAAGATGCTGTCAGAGAAAGAATACCACTAAAGTGAATCACGAATTCATCGAGATAAGAGCACAAAATTTCATCATGTTTCTCTTTGCAAAAATCGGAAAATTAATTACGTGTGATCGAGTTTCAACTGCAATTATAACGAACATATTAAAAACTGAAATGTAATTTGCAGAATAGGAGAATGAGCATTCACTTTATCATTAATTTTGCAAGACATTTGACTTGTCAGTCTGCTAATTTACAAAACTATTTCAAAATGTGATAACTGTTAAACCTTACAACGATGACAGTAAATTTTTGATTAGCACGTGATGTGCATATTTTTTGTGATATATGATATTTCCGGTATCTTCACTGTCACCATATCGGTTTTACACGTGAAAGGTGCAAGTTCGTTGAAAACTACGACGTAAATTTTGAAATTCTATCTTAGTACTTTATGTATACACACTGTAGTAGAATATGAATTTTCATAATTCCTATCGTGTACTTATTTGGGAAGTACGGCTATCTACCTACAGTATACAGGGCATCTCTAAATTCATGGTCAATACTGACAGGGTAGCATGAAAACAAGACATAAAATTCCTATAAACCTGCTGTATGTTCCCAAACGCTTAGGTTAAGTAGGACCTACATAAAATGTGACATGCATAATTCATGCTCCCACATCTTTATTAGGAACGCATAATGAATGATCAATGGAAAGATGTGGGGAGCATGAATTATGGATGTAACATTTTATGTAGGTCCTACTTCAAAACCTAAGCGTTTGGGGGGACATAGGTTTATAGGAACTTTATGTCTCGTTTTCATGCAGGAAGATACCCTGTCAGTATTGACCATGAATTTAGAGACACCCTGTATGCACAATCTACAGTACCTTACCTATATGCACTTTTCATGTCTTCTCGTTCTTGCCTAACATTAATTATATATAGCTGCAATTTAGGTTTGCAATTAAAGTCGCAATCACTTAAGAAAGCAAAGGTAACTTATCTGCTAATAAAAGCATTGCATGTTATAAGGACTGGCACTGAGATATCGGGCGGAAATCTCACAATTGGCGTCAAGTTCGATGGCTTTTTGGCAATCTCTTGGTCACTATACAACATCGCATGGGGAAATTTATTGTGACAATTTATTGCTACCAATCGGACTGCTTTCACGACTGGTGTGGAGCGGCGAACACGATCACGCAATTATCGTGCAGCAAATTCCGCAACTTTTTTCTCAACTTTTTGCTTTGCCAATCTTTTAGGAAACATTGTCTTTATAGTGAACTGTCAGGATATTGTTTGCACGAACAGCGGGTAGCCCAGCTTGCCCTGTGGTACATTCGGTTTCACGGACCAAATAAAAGCTCCACAAATTTGAAGATAGTTGAGAGAAAAAACATCTGAAAAACTTGAGAGGAAACATTCAACAAAATGCAAACGACAACTCGCTCAGCGGAAACTGCACATTCAAACAAAATGGTCCTCTTCAGCAAGTTGCAGAAGTGCCGAACGTGAAAACCGCAACATTTTTCGACACAGTGAGCAACGCGTGCACATGAACAAAATGGCGGTCATTGGCGTCATGCAATCACCAAACAAAGGCGACATTTTGGTACGCTCCGTCAGCTTTTCACCAGAGTCATGTCAAAATTGGCACAACACAGCTATTAATGTTATCTGCTCCATTTCCATAAGTATATATACAGTACTTGTGCCGCACATTTCTCACACTTGGGTTATATTTCACTCGGAATAAATACGATGGGAAGGCAGTATTGAAAACTTGACATCTGAAAACAGTTGTGCTGTGGAACACCTGCATGCAGAAGCTAGGCATATTAAACTACTTACAAATTCCCCGTTGAAAATTGTTTAAAAAATTGATTGAATCAAAGAAGTAGCCCAATTTCAATTAAAATAGTAGGATATGCCTGGGCCGACAAGGTGGACTTTTTCCTCCTACTTTTCACACACTGAACTAGAGTATTGTTTAAAAGAGAATAGGTAAAAAATAGAGGAAAGCCCTCCCAGTTTTGCATGAGAACCTACACATTTTTTCCAGAAAGAACAATTTTTCCCGTCTGTGAGAAGAGACAAAAAGTGATATTGCCACTTTTGCGATAAAATATTTACTCTAAATTTAAGGCAAAACGTAAAATATTGTAAAATTATAACTCGCAATCAGAAAAAGCATTATTTTATATTTTAACAACATGTAGGTCATCATAATAAAGTGAATTCTGCTGTTTTTTTTATCAAAAATCTACGCTATGTCCCCCCCCCCAAAAAAAAAACGATAACATTTTTAATTGTTAATAACTTTGCAAAACTTTATAGAAATTCACCAAATTTGGCAATAATATGCACGAGTGTATGTATTTACATCTTTGTCCAAAATTTCAAATAAATCGATCAATCCAAGAACATTGAAACAAGTATACAGGTGATTAAAATTCCAGATCAGTATGTTGAAGACTAAGTAATATAGAATACAAGTAGATTGATTATATATTATTGATTATACACGAAAGTTTCAATTGCAAAACAATTTTTTATCGAATACTTCTTGCACATTTCAAAGAACATGCACCTATACGGTAATGCAAACATTTATACAGTAGCTTGCCGATAGTATCCATTGGACGAAGATACGAGTGACATCACAATGGTTTGGGGCAACACAAAAGAATCCGTTATACACATAACAATACATACAGGTTCGCAAGAAGTTTGGCGGGTTTATCAGCAACAAAATGGCGAATGGACAAACTTTCGCTCTCTCATCACTCGCCAGACATGGTGCAATTTGTTTACGTTGTTGCAAAAGTTTGGGAGTAGAAAACGAGAAAAAAAAATGGCGTTTCAGTGGGAGGAAGCAAGGAAAGCAGGAAGGTAAAACTGTTGGTCCTATCACCATCATGACACTGCATCTCTGAGCAATTTTCCATCCCTCAACCGAGTCATTTCTCTCGACGGGTCAAGACGAGACCGGACAGTTGCCAGATTAATTTTCTCAACACTTACCTTCTGGAAAGTAAAGAAAAACAAACCACTCCCCGTCGCCCAAAGACCACCCCCGAGTAGCAACAACAAAGTTAACAACACAGACTTTCTTCAGCCGAGATCATTATTTGGTTTATACCAAATTCACCTGCACCAAAATGAACGTAATCGATAAAAACTGCTATCAAGCTGATTTCTTCAATCTAGCCAGGCAAATACACAGTGGTTCATTTGCACATGCCGAAACAATAATTAGCCTGCCTTAATTGACCAAAAAAAAATAGAAAATTTAGAGAAAACTTTCAGCAATTGCATGAATTGTTAGCCCACCCAATGCAGAGAATTATGGCGTTTCTAAATTGTCGTTTCTAAAATTAAAATTAATAAATTATGTTTTGTTTTGATACTAAGCGTTTTTACTTTGCTACAAGTCGTAATAAATTTGTTGAAATGCTATTGAGGCACTTTGTATAATAACTCTACAATTCACATACGTTGCTCGTCCATCTGGACTTGGTTGCTGCATGGCAGCAGATCCTAAATATGCAAGCAATCAATTCATCCTGTCCATCCATTCATTCTACACCTTCGTTTTGTAAATTTCACACACTCCCACAAACAGAAATATAATTGAGTGAGGTGAGCAGACTTCTTTCACATTTTAAACGGTTGACACATTACGTAAGATATTTCTTCAGAGCGTGCTTGATTACATGTCCTGTGATGGCATAATAGTACTACGAGGTCTCACTCAATATGCAACAAATGCAATAAGCAAGCACAATGACATTGCCCAAAATTAATCAAGCATCATGACATTCATTTTCACATAACTTTAAAACCATTTCTGAAAAGTACGTATCATGTCATACTGCGAACTGAAACTACAGGCGCAAAAATTCAATCATCCAACTGAAAAATAAAGGTTGCATAAAAAAATGGTGTTCGCCGGAATTGAAACAAATATCGCTTTAAATAGGGGCCATGATTTTTATTTGAGCAGTATTTTGGACAATTCCTTCTTGCACGTCAGATGATTTTGATTTGTTACTTAAATACTAATTGATTTGCCATCTGCCAACGCGATTGTCTTGCTGCAGTCATTTTGAGGATTCGGTTTCGTGTTGGAATTGGGTACAAAAATGGTGATTTAATGGGTCATAAAGGCTGTAACTAGAGTTTCAAGTGGTTTTGTTGTAGATTTCGGCAAAGGAAGAAACGGATAGAGGGCGTCCAAAGTTTCGCATACTAGTTTATTCAGGACAACTAAAATCTTCAACTCGTAAAACAACTGAAGTCAACGACCCTCTAAATACCCGTTTCAAATGTACGTATTTTATACAAGCTGCTTGGATTTTGTAATGAAAGACTCGGTTGGTTGTATAAAATTAGGTCAAAAACTTTGGAAGACACCCCCAACGGAGCGCACCACGTGGTGTTTACTTTCGAGCATCCAGTTGGGAGAGAAAAAAAGCGTAACAATATGGAAATGAAAAATCAGCAATTCCGTTTTAAAAAGCAACGCAAAAACATTCTTAGCAGTTGCTTCCAAATTCAGACACAACGGCGCAATAACATTTTGCAGTAGTCGCACTTACTTCAGAATAAAAAGCATTACATTTCTGGAGAATAATCATTTTTAGCATTTTTATTTATTTTGGGAAAAATACCTTTTCATATTCCAATGATGAAATAATTTTGGCGAGATAATGTCGCCCTATTTTTTTCCCCACAGTTGCGGGATAAATTAGGTTGAACCTGCGCATGAACTGTAAGATAAGCAATTCAGCTCACATAGCTTAACATCGTATTTTTAACAGCAAAGAAAGCAATTAATGTTTTAGAGCCTTCATACAAATGCCTTCACAATGTGGTTATAAAAACAATAGATTAATTATGGACAACCGCACAAACTACTAATGATGATTAGGTAATAATACTTGGCCTTCACTTGCTTCATTCGGTGGTGTATAAAGGGCAGATGCAAATGTTTGATTTCATTGAGGCCAACATTCACACAAATTTTACGTGATTTTGTTATTGCACGAACTGCATTTAGAGCCATAGGTATTCCTGATCCCTTAACCAATTCCTTAAGTTTGAAATAATAATTCTTGTCAGCTGAAAATAACCTCAAATTGCTGGAAAACCTGATAGATCCAAATCGGATACACTCTGCTAAAGCAATAGCCATAAATCAAATTAGGTATGGCGTGATTAAAGCCAAGTTTAGCAAAATGGCGGAGAGGACTAGGACTGTGCCCCTGAGGCCCTCAGGGATGTCCTGTACGTCAGACTCATTACACGCTATTTCGGAGAAAGCCGACCGAAAGTCCCGCAGATGCTTAAGACGCCGAGGTCATAGTCCAAGACATCTTTACGACAATGTCTCGCGTCTTAAGGCGGCCCGCCCGACTTGTCTCGATTTATGGCCATGGCGACGCAAATATCTATGTATGCACAGTACATGCGAGTACACATATTACAGAGTAAAAGTAAGATCCATGCGGTCCACGTTTTCCCAAGTGCACCGTCACAACATCTCTGCAGACCTGCAGACCCAACCCTACCTTACCCTTAGGACACCTGCAGGCATTTTCTGCTCACACAAAACAACGCCTTTTCCAAAATATGCAGAACCTGTTTGCGTACCACAAAAGTAGGTTATTTGTAATCTGCTCACTAGGCAATAATCTTCCAAACAAACTATGTAATATGCGTTCCGGAAGCGCACTTTGTTTTGCAAAACACAAGCAGCGTTCAGTAGCTACAAAATCATTGGGCGTTAATAATATGCATTTCATCGGCAAAGTTACTGTTGAATATAATCATTTTTTGCTCCAGACTTAGTTTCGGAGCGTATAGGTATATACATATATACTCATAAGTTTGCATTTATTAGGTTTGAACTGACTGTAGCAATGGCGGCCGTAGTGAAATTGTACATATAGTACGTACCTACAACAGATGAGTACTGTACTTTGCTAACCTTGCCTTTTCTTTTCCCCACATATTTTTATAATGATAGAAGATGAATTTTGGAATACATTTTAAGATATAATTTTTTTCCAAAAAAATCGCAATATAAAACAGTACGCTACATATAACTGTAACATTTCAGTCATTCCCAAACTATGAACTGCTTTAGAACATGTTAATGAATTATTATTGATAATACATTTTTGCCGAAAGAACCTGCGCCAATTAAAAAGTAATACCGTAGTGTGCTGAATAAAGTGTCAAATTCAATTTTGAATAAAATGTGGTTTTCTTGTACGATACGAAATAAAAGTTTAAGGGGGACAATTCCCACCATGTATTATTGTTGTTATTGCAAAGCAACATTTGAAAAACAATGTCAATTCATGATTGCATTATATTACTCGGATATGTCGATTCTCACAGAAATTGAATCTATTCTGAACCACTGTGAAGATTGTCAAAGAACAATGCACATCATTTTAATTTTTGAACCAAATTCATTAAAATTTTCTCAATAGAAACTGTCAATATTTGAATTGGTTGGCATGCCATACGGGGTAAGTTGGGAAGGATGTCTGACTACCAGGACTGTTCCAAGGCGCTGTTGCAAGGGTAGGTAAATGCACGTGAGTAAATGGCAGGAGAGTTGAACAGGTAAGGGATCATCCATAAAATAAGTTCGCTTTAAGGAGGGAGGGATCTTTGGTGATTGTGACAAAAGTGTAAGAGAAAATGGGGGGAGGGAGGGTATAATTCCAGAATGTGTACGTTCATCAATTTTTTCCCGTCATTACCGTGCAAATCCGAATATTTGCAAAGTTTGGACAAACTTTCCTTTTTACACATGCATTGAAACTTTAGCCATTAGAAAATCATATTTTCTTTACTATTAACTTTATTGTGTAAAGCATAAATGCAAGTCATCTAATAAACATTGGTTAATATATTAAATGGGTTTATGATTTTACCGGAAAAGAAGCGGGGTTATTTATATTATACATGACGTTCGCCTAGGGAAGGGGGGGGGGGGGGGTTGGGATTTGTTACAACCTTGTTACAAAGAGGGAGGGGTACAAATTTCAGAGATTTTAGCGAACATATTTTGTGGATGATCCCTAAAGGAATGCGAGGATTAAGTTTTCGGCCCAGCCTCTTCACCTGACCCAACTGGCCAACTTTACCCACCTGGCATGCTCAATCGAGCGCCCCGAAACTGCAGGGAGCACTGTCAATCAAAAACCTGAACAAGAAAACGACTATAAAAAAGAAAAGACAACTCTTGAGGCAAAAAATGGCAGGGAAGCAGGGGCTAGCCATAGTTGGTGCAGGTATAAAGAACAGAGAGAACGGTCACTCGCCGACCACTGTATGCATTTCTTTTAACTGCTTATAAAAAGTTGAAACACAATTACGATGCAAGTTGACAAAACAAGGACCTGTCATTCCTTCCGTTTCTGGTGCAATAACTAAAGCACCAATTAGGATAATCGGCAATCAAGAGGGCGCGGTTTATAGTTTCAGAATAAGTGCTAATAACTAATTAATTGCACGAAATGTCCCTGGGAATGCAATGTAACTTGAAAATAAAAGTTATTTCCGACAATATATAAATTTTTTAGTGTTGAAACGACATTTGCAATTGCCTAATTTATGTATACTATAGGTTTACCCAACACTGGTTTCATTGAAATACTACTATGACTCAAATATAATGTCAAGCACAGTCTGTTGTTGTAGTTATACATATACATACTCAAAACTTGGATATCTTTTCCAATTGGCCGAGATCTGCTTTATGATAATTTCGCAGTCAGAAAGTGAGTTATCCATGCAACTGGGTCAGAGACACGCCCTGGTTATTGGTATTACATGTAAAAATATTTATTGTTTGCTATATTCAGAAAAAGACGAAAATTTGAACTTTTTATTATTTAATCAGTGAAATTCAGTTTTAGAATCAGAAATAACTCAGTTCGTAACCAAAATGAAAAGACCAGCAGAAATTATGAGCGTATTTGGCAATTCGGTTTTTGTCTTATCGACTGAGCACAAGCGAGAAAAGTTGGCCAGCAATTCATGTATTACAGCGGATTTTGCTAAAAAAAAAATTGTGCAGTTTTTGATAAAAGCACCAAATTTGGCACAGAGGTAGACAGATCTAATATGAGCAAATTTGGATGCGGAACAATCGGCCAAATGCCCCCTGGCGGCCATTTTCCGAAATGGCTGCCAGTGGACACCCGAAAGACCACAGGAGTTAAAGTTTGCTGCGTAAGGTTTATTGAATTTTTACAATGAGAACAAGCATTGTAAGTTATACAGTAGAACCCCTATTGTCCAAGGTAATATGAGGTACCTCGGATAAGCAAAAACTCCGATAGCACGGAAGAAATAACAAAATCGAAATTATTATTACTTTAATTGAAATCGTACGTATGTACATACTATACTAATCACCAAGTACTAGTACCAGTATACCGCCAGTTGAAAACATTTGTTTTAAGAATGCGACCAGGTTCTCAGAACACTCAGGTAGTGCTCAAGCACTACCGATGTTTCATCCTTTGACGGGCTTTGCCCCGGTCTCCTGCTTCAACGGACATGGAAAGAGGACAGAAATGGGCAGTGTGGACAGTGCTACCTGAGCTGACCCAGACACTCACTCTTCTCTCCACTGCACCAGATCATATTAATGAAAATGCCATGCACAGAATTGAAAGGTTCATCACGCTTCTTTATGATAGAACAAGCACAGAAACCGATATTGACAAGGCACACCGCAAACTGTTTGCAAAGAAATGCAACGTCCAGCTGATCCCACCGACAAGGGCAGTCCTGGAGTAGCACATCGGAAGAGCAGTATATCAGGGCACACCACTGTGTGCTTGCGAAGGGGATTGCTCCGAGAACTGAAGTCACATTCTTAAAATGAAACCGGCAGTATACTGGGACTGTACCAGTTCATTTGGGTTCCAGTCATGACGTCACACATTCAGTCGATTTACGACTGGATGAATTGCCGAAAATGCCCTATATTCCATTAATTATTTCTTTTAGGGTGGGGTAATGCGATTTACTTTTGGACCAATTTGTACAGTGGTCTACTAAATGTTCTCAATTAAAGCCATGCTTCTGACCCAATAGCTATTTCCGATAAGCATTGCAAAGGACAGATTCCATGCACAATTCAATATAAATTTTGAAGCATTTGCACCATATGCAACATATCAATCTCTTCACTTCACCACGGTATAGCTTGCCTTTCAAACCCCTTCCAGTTCTCAAGGTCAAGTGGTCAGGCCACTAACCTTGATGATCGTAGAAAATGGAAGCAATTACGATCATCATAGAAGACCGAGAGAAAAGTGAAACAAAAAGTGCATATCGAAAGCCAACTACAAGACCAATTTGAAGCCTAGTTAGAAGTCGCAACTTTCGGTTTGCATCTTCATAAGAAATCGTATAGGCACATGCATACGAAATCGCTCTACATTTCACAAATTAAAGTCACTATCAGGGGCATCTATTATTATTCCTTCAACAGCTTTCAGTCAGTCTCAATTTGCGTTTACGAGTTAATGAACCGAAGATGATGCGGCGATAGGGGAGGGTCAACCACTTTGTTAAAAACGAATATTTTTAAAAACGCAACAATCAATAACTTTTCTTTTTGAAAGCCTAACAAAAACCAGCACAAAAACTGTGGAAAAATGCACTTATTTCCATATGTGCCTTGATCCACACGTATAATTTCCTTATAACGAAATCCACATAATCTGCCCAGATTCACCCACAAAGTCACGTACTGCAATAATAAGAAACATTCAACTATTGTATACCTACTGCAAACCATATACACTTTCAATTTTAACCGTATTGCTAATGAATTATTTTGAACAGGTATACAAGCAGGATGTAACTGATGAACTGAATCTGATGTATACTTGTATCATGCACATGTGTTGCTTGAGTATGAAATTTTCAATGAAATGAATCTAAAAAATATCCAACGTTATACATTAACCAAGTTTCAGGGGGCAACAAATTATCTGAATCGACATCCCCACCACATCAATTTATATGTTTAGTGTTGCCTCTTCCTTTCATTACTCCAGAACCAGTATCATACAGGAAAGTCTGTTAGCAGCCAGAGGATTTATTTTTGTTCTTAGTTCTGCACACAAGCCGATTCCCACATACTGCATTATTGCAACAAACACATTTAAATACATTTCCACTGTATCTACAACAATATTAAACATTTCCATTTTAATTCTAAGGTTAACTGAAAGCAGACACGTGCATGGTCCCCAACCTCACAAGCATCCTATATAATTACACCGTGCAATTTGAAATCACGTTCGTGCTGATTTATAAGCACTTCAATTGACTTCTTATAACCCTGTGTTTATTGCAAGATAGTTATACGCATGAATCTCAATATCATAAACGCAATTAACTTAATACTGATCGTGCCGCGCTTGTATATTTTTATAAAATATAATATGCATTTCAAATCTCATACAGGAATATACGATTCACTTGACCGCACAGCGTGCTACTTTTATGGTTTAAAGTGAAGAGCAAATTTTGGACAACATGTGCATAGCCCACTCCACATCCCATCTACACTCTCGTTTTACAACTTCTCTAATGGTAATTTTTATCGCTCAAATTATTGTAATGGCAAGCTCGAGCGGCTGGCTGCAAGGGACCTTGCACTGACCTCGTCTCCAGCAAGTTCAAGTTGCATAAAAGCGCCGCCCTCGCCAATTCACCTAGTCCCCATTTTCTCACCCACTACACCTCATTAACATGTGTAACTACTCATCCAGGCCCGTCCCAAGCAGTTATCCCTTAATTTTGCTCAAGAAAATTGTCCCCAGCAGTGCTACCATTCTACCAACAATACTATATTGAAATGAATCTTCATAACAGGAATGATGAATGGTGGATGACGCATTGTCGTCATATAGGTAATGTACTTTTCTGACAAACACAATTTGCATAAATACCTGCTGACTTTGATTCTGGGAACTGTAATCATTACTGAAATGGTTGTCACACAACATGAAAAGTTGACGATAAATAAATCCAAACTAATTATATTCAATCGGTTTATGGATTGCAATGCAAGGCTTCTATGTGCATATTGAGTCAAAAGTTGCAAAATTAGCTCTGCAATTTTTATTTGGACTGTTGTTGCAATGCCAGGGCCACACCTAACAATTTGCCTTCGCCATTTTTCACATTTAAATTGCGAGTTTTCTATAAGCAGATATTTCTTTTAGATGTTCGTGTAGATTGACATAAATTTGAGAACTATCACTCGGTAAATCCATCTTATAAAATTGCGTGTTGCATCTTGTAGTTCCGCAAACTGGGGAGGTACTCAAGCATTGCTTCGATTGATAGGTATAACCGTACATAGATTATTCATAACATTTGTTTGTGTCGCTCAAAGACAAATGCATCAAAAATTGTTGATGCTAAGCTTGCAGAAGCAAGTAACTTATTGTTAGTGTGTTTTTTGTTGTTCAGCTCTTGTTTCACATAATTTACGAAATCTGGAGAATGATCAACTGGTTACACCTCGTATGCATTCATGCTACTACATTGGATAAGGCAGTATTGTCATTACCAATAGATCATATTGCGAAATTGAAATTCACTGATAAATGAATCTTATGTCATCTATCTGGTCTCACAATTGCGGATATCAGAATCATGAAAATAATATGAATTTAACGAAGTGCCTTTCTTTGTTTCTTTGTAGTATGGAACAATGCAATTATTTGTCTATTTGGACAGGTAGGTACAGTACAGTATGTCATGTCCAGCGGTTTTTGTTCACATTTTTATGGGGTAATGAGCAATGTAGAGCTAATCGGTCAATTTCAATCGCAAAGTACTTGTGCTACAAAACTCGAAAGAATTATTAAAAAAGATGAGGACAAAGTAAATAACCTACTAGCGACATTATTCTTAGAATGAAGGCCATAGATGTGAGCGGAACACACGGCAGCCATTCCCAGCATGCTTTGCTGGGATCCGGTGTAGTGCCGGTAAGCCATAAAAGAGTCCATTAGCGACACACATAGCGTGCAAAGAATAACGTTATGTCCATCTTTTTGCCAAGCAACGCTTTTTAGCTGTCATCTTTTCAATGAGAAATTTCAAACAAAAAGTTAGAAAGATGATACAAAAGAAAACGATCGGTCTTTTCTTGGCTTTTCCTTTACTCAACATGGGGTAAAACGCCAGTCTTGACCTGAAGGGGCCACAGAAGTATTTTTCCACGGTCCCAACTGAGAGATGGCGTGCCATTTAGTCCTTGACGCTTCTGTGAAGGTGTTGCAGGGGGATGTATGCAAATAAGCTTGTGATTTATCGGGCGCCTGAGAGCGAAATTTTCGACGAAGACAAATTGAGAAAAGCAAGTGCCAACCAACTGTTCCCCCCTCCCTTCTTCCCATCACTCCTCTACCTCTGACACACCTGAAAGAAGACTCATCTTATGAGCACGCACATTTCAAATGTGTTAGCAACGGCATTTTTTGACAATATTGTTCGAGAGAAACTTCGTAATAAACCTATGATAATTCCCTCATTCCTCATATTCCCGTTAAAGTGGAACCGCATCCCTGCGTTTACAGCAACCAATTTTACATATTCGAGTAAGCTTTATATTATGGCTACATATTTTCTTTGGAGAATTTCAATTATCGCTGACATTAACTATATAATATCATTTGCATCCAATTCAATAGAACATGTAAGCCACAGCTAGACTTTGTATTCGATGACCTAATCTTTCACTTGCGAAACGTAATATATTAATGATCCCTGCGCAAGTTTGACTTCTTTGCAACTTGTTCAGTTGTATGCAAAAACTATACGGAAACAAAACCAAAGTGAAAGGACATCTGAATGACGTAAAAGGCCAAGTACTGGAACAATTGCTACGATTTTCGGACAGTTTAAATTTTGTTCTTGGAAAACAAAAATAAGAACAAACATTTCCGCCCACGAAGGTAAACATTGATCTGAAAGGCGAGTAAATCGCACATGTTTGCGCTTGCTGAACCCAATTAGCAAGCATTTCACAGGTCCTCCAACACCTGTTCTCCAACATGTATTTGAGCCACAAAAGATCCACAATGGCAAGTACAAAAGAACATTTCCTGAAGGTCATCAACATTGATGCTGAAACCGGAGATGTTCATCAATAACTGGAGCTTCGGTCAATCATTTTGGTGTTGGCACGACCTACAACCACGATGCCATCTTTGAATGTAAAAGCAAAAGCTTCCGCGTTCTTAGCCTCTGTTCCTTTGCGAGCAAGGCAGTCCAATGGAGGGAAAAAAATACAGTCACTCTGCATATGCATACGAGTTGTACTCTGGTAAAAATCTTTCTTCACTTGGCAAAGTGTCGGTGTGCTGTAATTGGTTGAGATTTCACTGGCACAATCTTCTAGTCTGACAGACCACCATGATCATACAGTACAACGACCACTGCAGGTTCTTATATATCACCCACAATGTGCAAAAATCTATTCTGTGGTCACAGCAACATACGAATAACGAATTTCAAATCATGGTCACCTACTTCCACCTAACAATTTCTTTTTGCCATGTGCTTAAATAGAAACATTTTTTTGTAAATTCAGCAGTTTATATATCCTCCTTCAAGTGGCGTATCAAAACAACCCGTTAAAACAGCGCAAGATAATATGGAATACATAGAGCGCGGAGGGAAAATGTGGCAATATGTTATAGGAAAATGAGGTTCAAACGGGGTAAAATAATACGACATCATTTATGAATTAATTATTCTTAGACGTGACTCGCTTCTGCTGCTGCGAAGCTCGAGAAGCGGTTCATGGAGGGCGATCGAGGAGGAAAGAGCGCCCTGCTGAGGGCCTGTCAAGCCAAACCCAGCTCTGGGCTTGAGGAGGTATCCCTGAGGAGGCCACAAAGGGCGTCAACCTCAGGTGGCGCGTGCGCCAATGACGGCCACATCCAAGGACCTTAAATCGTCAACGAAGATTCTACCGTTTAGCTAATTATTTTATTCCACTTCTTTCAATAAGTCAACAACAGGTCGTGTATGAACATCAACGGTGCAACATTAACATTGCAAGAGGCTGACCTCAGAAATTAAAATTACTTTTACAATCTAATACAAGACTTTGCAGTAGGAATATTTGATTGAGTCCACAACAACAGTGTATTATTGGAAAAGGATATTCTGGAATTTGTGCATCTGCATGAACAATAAATTTAACGGAGAGCAATCGAAGTAAATTTGCAGACTTCCATGGACTTTTTACATAGTAGTTTTGCCAAACTACCAGTTTCCATACGTATTGGTTTAGTTAAGGAACACTCCGAATTAACAAGATTACAAAAACAAGTAAACCAATTCGGAAAAAAATATCAAGATATTTCATCAGAAATCATTCCGCATTACATTTACAGTTGTAATCCTAATGCAACATCAGCACACTGAGCATAAGGTCGAAGATTCAACAGGGTTAATGAACATAATACGTATACCAATCATTTTCCATGTCCAGTTCTCTGTTAACACAAACAGCCACGTGTCAAGATCCGAACAGCATAGTAAATGTTTCAATTACGATGGCGTGAATGCTTGTAATTTCAGGCAACGAAGAAATTAGCTTTGCAAATTGTCAGGGTGTGTTATGGTGTCTGTGTTGAGGCATTACTAATGCGGCAGGAAGGTTTTGAAGACGAGAAGAAGGTATAAGTTTGGAGTTGTTTACGCAGAAACAAACGCCAAGTCGGTTATGAGGTTCGCTGAACGAAATGTTCACCCGCAGAGATAAGCTGTGCCTTCTTCGGAAAATCCTCCCTCACTTTTTCCGACACTGTTTGCCGTCATCAATCAACCAAGCAAGACCTTTACAAGTCTTCGACCAGGTATTCCTCGCAATTTCTCAAAACTGGCACCTGCCAAACATTACCCACTGTCCTTTGCGAATACACTAAACCTGCAGGCTATCGGAACTAAATTTCTGCACGCCATGCTAGTTCATTTACTAAAATCGATAAATCAAATGCAAACAAGTTGTTGTTCCTATGACATTTCGTCATTTTTCGCTCGCACATACCTATTTATTTATGCTGTATTTAAACGCTATGAATGCTGATTGAGCTACACTAATAAGCACATCCACAGACTTGCATGCTGCAAAGCATTCATCACTGTTGAACTGATGAAGACGTTTAAATCAAGTGCATGCAAATTTAAAAGCATTCAGTTTATTGCACTTATGAACTTGTTTTAGCAAGAATTTAATATTTTTCAATACTATAAAAATATACTCATTTCAGTGAAATTTCGTTACCGCGGTTTTGAAGTCATACCGGGATTTTGACCGTTAAAGCAAATAAATGCTATACTATAAATGGTACCCTATACGTGTATATGTACTTAACAATGTTTAAACTGTTTGCTATGGATGCATCACGTATTGTACTGTATACATACAAGGTGCAAAAACATCTTTCCTCTTTAGTAATAACGTTGGCAGTGATGATTCTAGGCGACTTATGAGTATGAACAAAGTTGGAATACACACTGGTGGAATTAACTCCAGCCTTCCAGGTCGTTCAAAAAAGAGCTTAGTAACTTCGCCGATAAAGACATTCTCGAATTTAAGAAATGCTATCAAACATATTCTTAACATTTTGACGAAAACAGATTTGAAATCGGCCATCTAACAGCAGATATGTCCAGGTTGTTTGCCCTGCTGTTCCTTAGCATATTTCCTTGCATTACCCACCTATCTAAGCCATGCAGTGAAACGGATGGTCACAGTGAGAACATGTTAAGGGAAGCAGCACAAACAACCTGGCCATATCTGCTTTGATTGGTAGCCGATTTCAAATCTGTTTTCGCCACAATGTTCAGAATATGGTTGGCAACATTTCCTAAATTCGAAATATGCCTCTATTGGCGAATCTAAGACTTGGTTTTTGAACGACCTTGAAGGCTGGCATCAAGGTCACATTTGACGCCATAAATAGATGTCCCCTCAATGTGTAGTCTAACTTGGCTCATACTCATAAGTAACTTAAAAATCATGGCTGTCAACGTTATTTCCAAACAGGAAATACTTTTTTACACCCTGTATACATAACGCAGTGATGTGTAAGTAACTACACAAACCACATTGTACAGTACTTTATATTTTATTGTGGCACAAAGTTATTATTTTATATTAGTCTTGCAGCAATTTTTTTTCTCAAAAAAATCACCTTTCACTAAAGGCATTTTCTTAGTGGCAAACGAAAAATACCTAGGGGTGCATATGGTTAATTATACCACATTTTTGAACTTAAAGATTGTGACACTTGTGCAAGCTGCACATCTGTTGAGTCACACAAAAAAAACGGTATAAGAATAGTTATAAACCGTTATAAAATATTTTGAATATCCAGCATACCCGACGCACGGAATTCACCAATCCACCATTATAACAAATAAACCGTTATATGATAAAACATTATATCGAGATTTCGCTGTATACAGGGTGTTGCCGAATTCTTTGGATCAACTGACAGGGTATATTCCATGCACAAAAAGAAGGCTTAAACTTCCTATGAACCCTGGTCCGGACCTACATACAATGTTACACCATAATTCATGCTCCCCACATCTTTCCATTGATCATTCATTATGCATTCCTAATAAAGATATGGGGAGCGTGAATTATGGATGTCACATTTTATGTATGTACTACTTAAAAACCTAAGCATTTTCGGACCCGGGTTCATAGGAACTTTAAGTTTTCTTTTTGTGCAGGGAATATACCCTGTCGGTTTGTCCAACGAATCGGCAACACCCTGTTTACAATCAATACATGCTGATTTTATTACAAGCTCAAGGAAAGAGATATTTTTCAGAAAATGCAGTAGTTGTGCAAAGTCCTGCGGGTACATACTGTAAAATAAATTGAATATCCCGCATTATACCGGGTGAGTTATAAGTCCTATGTCACTTTGTTTTTTTGGTAAATAAAGCTGGAAGGAATGGAAACACACATGGCAAGTATGAAGAAGGTTGGGGGTTAACTGAGGATGTGCCCTTTGGTGATCTCGAGAGGTGACATCAAGGTCGGTGGATATCAATTAGAGAATTTTTGAACGCCATGTTTTGAAAACATTGCAGCAATTCCAGTGAAATTTGGATAACCAGCGCAAGAGTTATGATGAAAAAACTGGGCTGGCCAGCCCCTGGCGAAGGCTTCCCAACCAGCTCCCTTGTTTTACATGAATAGCATGCAACTGCAAGGCAGGGAAGCACATACTGGGACACCTGTAAATCCTTGCCTTTGCCAGGGGCTGCCCAGCCCCGTTTTTGTCATCATAACTCTTGCGCTGGTTGTCCGAATTTCACTGGGTTTGTTGCAATGTGTTCAAAACATGGTGTTCAACAATTCTCTAATTGACATCTGCCGACTAGTGTAAACAACAAAACAGCTGACCTTCCAATGACCTTGATACCACCTGTCAAGGTCACTAAAGGGCACATCGTCAGTTACCCGCAAACTTTCTTCCTCCTTGCCATGTGTGCTGCCATTCCTTCCAGCTTTATTTGCCAAAAAAACAAGGTGACATAGAACTTATGACTCACCCGGTATATACATTTTTACATACACATACTAATTTTTGAGTATTCAATTATTTTACCATACTTGCGCACATTTAAATTTTGCAGCAATTAATAGAAGAGCTGTTTACCAACACAGTCACATTTGATTCATTGACGAGGTTAAGTATATATTTACTACTCAAAATTGCCTATTCATAAACAAATTTGCCAAATTGTTTGCTGTAAGGATTTGGAGTCAATACACTGATAAGTATTTCCTCAAGAAGTGTTATACAGTCTTGATTTATTGCAAGTATTAAAACTGAAAGGTTGTCATATGTCATGAACAATGATTTAACAGTAAACTCACGTCTCTAAAAATTCACAGGATTTCGGAATAAAAAATGAGCGGCAGCATTTCAGCTAAGAGTTGGCATTCATTAATGCATTCAAACCCATCAGTATAGGGATATAAAAGGAACAATAAGAAAAGGTTTTTATTTTTTTTTGCAAATGGCGGCCGCACAGAATTTCAGACATTTGAATTACCCAATAAACCTGTGGACCAAGGAGAGAGAAAAAGAGCGATAATGAGAAAGATGGTCCCTGTAAGGTTTTTCCTTGTCAAAAATTGCAAGATATGCTTCAAATTATCCTTAATGAGATAATAATCTCGCAAGAATAGGTTCTTGTTGTTAACGTCCGCATTATGGTATGTCTGCAAAATTACCTAAGAAATGACAGCAAGGAAGACAACTTTTTAGCGAAAAAACCAATTTTGTTATTAATCTGAGCACGTAAGTGGGCCACGTATCGGTTAATCTATTCTGCCAGACATTGAACAACAAACGAAAAACCCTAGTTCATTAATTTTTCCAAGATATCCAACATCACACCATCAAACATTGCTTACAAACGTGAACGTCCCACAGGGGTATTAAAAACAGACCTGACATATAAGGCAGATATATTCCTCTATAAAAAAAATCTCTGTAGGCAGTATTTCCAGTATAGAATTCTTCAGCAGCCTGCAAACTCACCAATTCAGATTTTCTAGAAAAGTTTTTGCAGTTAGCAATTTATGCCTTCTGAATAGACAACAAGACATTAATTATGTTTTTCCTCTTCAAAACAATGCCTAGCATCATTTTTAGAGTTATATAATAAGTCTAACTGGTGAAAGACCTGCAACAAATTTTTAGTCGCATGAAAATGTGTGGTTTGCGATACCAACCCGGCTGGTGAATTTATATTGAATTGTAATTTCATCCATAAAATATTATCACGTGCCCCACCTACAAGCAAATTCCGGAATTTGAATCCATGGTGGCTTTTTTAATAACAGTTCCCCGTGCAGCTTTATTGATCAATTAGAATATAACTATTTTCATATATACCTGTGAAGTGCTTAAGTAATTAAAATTTAGACTAGGACTACACATTGTCATTGTTTTGAATGAAAACACGAGTCATGAAATTTTTAACAAGTTGTTTAGGTCTTCCACGAGAGTTGCAAAAACAAATGGAAGAGCCCAGGCACAAAAAAACTGTTCGCATTCAACTTGCTTTGTTCACAAACACAAGACAAATGAAGATTGGTTTTCAAAAGATTGATTTGCAACTTCTTTGCACTAAGAACAGGAATAATTCTGGAAGGGACATGCTAACGTTATCCAATTTAGCAACTGTCAGAAATATGCAGGTGTAGAAATTAAATCGTAATCAATCATTAGTTATAAAAACAAGCACATCTCAAATGTGAATGTGTTTTATTTCTTTATATTTTGGTCATCAAATTGTGGATGTTGCAATTTTCACTATTTCTATATTTACTCGTACTTTAGAGTTTCAGCATTGACATCACGGACGCACTCGTGTGAATAATGTCAAACGTTTTCAAAACAGGTATTAACATCTCCCTTGACTTTTTGTCTTTTTCTAATATACTTGCAGGCACTTGTGTCCTCCAGGGTATTGCACCATGGGTTGCTATGTACAACAAGGACACCCTGCTGAGTGTGTCTTCCCTGCGGAAACAGCGGGTCCTTGCAAGTAATGAACCAATCAAATTTTTCAAAAACTCCGATACTAATGTAGTAATATTCTGAGCCAAATTAACTGCAAAAATAGAAGGGGGAATACAAATTGCTG
>WWPM01024679.1:0-26141 GCA_023279145.1 Glomeris maerens | reverse complement strand
AAAAGCAAGCTTCCTTGTATTGGACGAGTGTGTGGCTGATGACGAATCGAAATAAAGTGTGCCCGTTGTGCCGCGTGAAAATCGCATAACAAACAAGTGTTATCGTCATAGACACCTATCTCAACGGAATATGTGCAGTAATTTCAGACGAACTGAAGGAGAAGCGGCAAAGTTTTAAGTTGAACCTGGATAGACTGAGCACCTGTCTAATTTTAGCAATGTTTTCTTGTCCCGCACGTGCTCACATTACACAGGTTTTACTGTACCACAAATAATGTAAATGATCAAAATTATTCGACAGAAAACATTATATGTGAAGCCAACAGTCTCAATCAGAGGCTATCAGCTATTATAGAGCCAGAGGCAAGACTACTAGAGCGCTGTTCAACTGGCATGCTCATGACAACAATGGCATCAGCAACCATGGCATACATTGGGGGATACCTTATTAAGGTCATCGAGGAGAATATGTCTTGCATGAATTGTGTGAGCCTTTGAAGTTCAATTCAATCTCCATCTCCAATGATGAGCATCATTAAACTGCAGGACAGTGGAGGGCTTCATTATCCTCAACCGGTATTCATTATGTTTCTACTGAGATTACAACAAGCTGTTAAAAAAGCTTTGCCCTTTGTCAGCAAAAGGCCCAAAGTTATGCTGACAATAATTTAATCAAAGTATTGCTTCCGTATATGGAAAGAAATACTTTGTTTGCATACTGCTATTAAAAATTTTTATAAGACCATATATAACAAATTGCCGTAAAACTTCTAATAAAGCCCTCCCTCTAATTGTGCCCTGTACTCCAATACAGCCCGGGTAAAATTATACAAAGTCGTAATAAAGCCCTGCCTCTAATAGTGCCCGGGGCAAAAATCGTTCACTGCATTCAAATGAATGACCTAGGCTAATTTAACCGATATCGATGCACCGATATATCGATATAACGTCTGCTGGCTTAGATAGCGATAATCTTGACCTAATTAATTTCTTATGAAAATTTTAGATCCAACTTGATCACGATTTCGCCTGGATCGAACATAAAATTCGAATTTGATCTCATTGTCCCCTTGTAAAGTAAGATGAATGAAAATGTGAAAAGTATGTCTATTCATCATTATTGTTAAATAAAATTTATTTACCACGATTAAAGAAAAGGTTATTTATATTGTTTTTCCAATAGCATCACGAAACAATCAGGCCCACTGATTCCTCGTTTTAGATATTGAAAACAAATTATTAATACCTTATTCTTTATTTAGCAAATAGGTTTTTTTAAAATATTTTCCTGAATAGACAGTTACATTTCACATTTTCATGCATCTTACTTCTTTACAAGGGGACAATGAGATCAAATTCGAATATAATGCTTGATCCAGGCGAAATCGTGATCAAGTTGGATCTAAAATTTTCATTAGGATCGTTCCGTAACAAAAATTTTTAAAGCTGCCACAGGTCTGCAAAAAGCTGTGAATGTTTCACTTGCAGCATTATTGCATGTTTGCATGCATGCAGCAGGCATGCCACATAGCTGCAATGTGCAGGTCTGCAATAAATCTGCCAGTGAGACATTCACAGCTTTATTGCATGCATGTGGCAGCTAACAATTTTTGCTAGAGTTAAATTACCGGCATTATTTTTGTTGCACAAAATTGTAAGTTTTCATTAGAGCCCTGCCTCTATTATTGCCCTCTACTCTAATTAAGCCCGGGTCTCAAGACTGTCTGAATGAATAGAGCCCCGGGGCTCTAAAAGAAGTTTTACGGTATGTAAATACAAGCCATGATAAATACTTGAGAGAAAATCGTCAAGTGTCTGCTGCAACACGGGAAAAAACATTATCGCGCAAATTGTTAAAAGTTGCTCCACTTTAGCCATGTAATTTTATAAAAATGTATTTTTTCATTTCATTTTTGTGTTACCTTTTTTAGGATATGTGTGTATGCGTCATTCATTATAATGTATGCATGTTGGATAACAATGTCATGTAGTATTTAAAATCACTGAAAATAATGTTCAAATTTCAATTCATAAATTTTGCACAGCTGAATGTTGCAAAATTTTCATGTGGCAAATATATGTAGGCCTTATATACTGTAGCTCATTGCTAACAATGCCCATGAAAATTAAATAAATACAGTAGAACCCTTTTTCAACTGATATAACACTCATTTTTCTATGATTAACGAATGCCGAGAAATACAACTTTGAAATCGGGTCACTCGATCTTTTTTGAATAACTCTGTATATTTAGCTAACTTCAATCACAATTTACAGAATCGACTAGTGAGTAATCGATTCTGGAGCCATAAAAACTTATTTATTTCCCGCAGATTTGAATGAAATACTCGGAATAAAATTTCAAAAATATATCAAAAATTTCAATCTCAAAATTAGCATCGGCAAGGATAGCAACAACATGCCAACGGGCCGCATAAAATACGCTGGAGGGCCGCATGCGGCCCGCAGTTTGCCCACCCCTGATATATAGTATACATGTCTATATTGTAAAGATGTGACACGTGTTTCAGTCAAAAAATCTGACCATTAATATTCACCGACAGACACCAAGTGGATTTGAACCCAAGTCTCCTGGGTAAGAAGAGGACACTCTTGCTGGCTACTGGCAATATTGAACCAAATATGGATAATGGAGAAATTCCAAATTATTGATTTATCAGTATCCCATAGTCAAAACTTATCAATTATACAATACGTCTTGTTTCCTTGCAACTAACAAGACTTCACCAAATTAGTAGCACATTTGAAAGCCATATATTTTGCAGAGTTACTATTCTATATAAATATAAAATTTACTGTCATACAGTGCCGGACATTCGTTTACGAACGATCACTTGTTGCAATTTCGGCAATTAAAAATTTATTTAACAGTTAAATCTAATTTTATATTGATAAAAGACTACTAAAAAATGTTTCTGACCAAAAATAATAGGCATAATAGGGAAATCCCCCGAAAAAAAACATGAAAACTGTATTAGGGACGATCCATAAAATACGTAACGCAATAGGACGTGTGTATGGGTTTGGCTAATGCGTTACGCCGGTGTACGGAGATGGGTGTATGGTGTTTACTGCTGTGTTACGTAACACATGCATTTTCACATGTTCAGAAGCAGGGAAATGAGAAAATGTTCGGTGAGATTGGCGAGGCCAATGACAAAAATTAACAAATCTAAAGCAGCCAATGAAAGACCCCTGGGAAGACATGTAGAATACGTGAAACTTAAACAGGGGATGAATCAACATAATTAAGGCGATACTCTGCCCGTTGAAACGTTCGACTACGTTTCCCTGGTTTTTCGCGACCAGGTGGTGGGTGGTGATCGCAGTTCGGGTTATACTCCCCCGTCTTGAAGACACTGGCTGCCATAAATATAAAAAAAATTAGCCAGATAGACCAAGCTAACTTGAGCATTTTGGTCTTTAGTTTTTCATGATAGGTTAAACCAAAGATTTTTGATGATTTATTGAAATAAATCGAAATTTGAAGATTTTTTCATACACTTTTTGAGTTTCCGATTTTTGTTTCCGGTACAACATAGTGTTTTTCTGAAGTGTCTTGAAACGTAGAAAGCGAATTTGAAGTCTAAATCTTTCTATTAGGTCACGATTTATTTTAATTCTGGGATTTCTGTACACAAGTCCAATTTGCACTTGTTTTACGATTGCAAGAGACCTATTGTGTCTACAGACTCGTTCTTGTGCTTAAATGATAGCCAATGAAACGTACTACAAATGTACTCTGTGTGACATTTATTGTAGAATGAACGGTTAATGCTGATATTTGGCCCGAAAGTAGAGCAAAACTAAAATTTTCAATTTTTTAACAAAATTTCCACTTTGGAAGTGTCCTATCTTTTATGTATTTTTAAAATAAATATTTCAATATATCTTTTCATCTAGACGTGATAGGGGAAAAATATAAGCATTTTCGGAATCAGTGTATCATTTTACATGTAAATCACCTGAATTTGTTTTTTTCTGTTGACTTGTGTATTTAATTCCATTGGTAGGCTGTTGAGTATATCTTTCTCCAGTGGGCTGTTGTGTATCTCGAAAACAAGAGCTAATAAAATAATTTCATTTACATATTCGTTTTTTCAAACCAAAATTAGTGAGAATTAACTATTTAGAACCAGGAAACAGACATTTTTTTTGATTTTGTTGCCTAGTGATAATTAATGAAATTCCGGGTTGCGATTTTTTCAAAAATGCCGTTTTGTGTTATTTGTTAGGTTCTTTCTAAAGCAGGGATCTCGGAAATTTTCCCCGAATTAACAAAAGTACAGTGTCATTTTTGGCATAAAAAGTTTTTTAATAAAAGCTCCAGAAGCTGAAATAAAAATCGTCAAAGCTTAGCATGGCCATATTTGCATCACCCACCTTACTTGATATTAATTGTTATTCCTTACTTCGACGACTTCTCTTCCCCCCTCCCACCTTTGGAGCTGCTTGATTTCAATGTGCCACCTGGAATCTCGCCATCTGGATGCTTGATTTCAAAGAGACGAAGAGGGCCTCATTGAAATCAAGAACCTTGCTTTCTGCCAAAAAGTGAGGGTTCCCTCTTAAAATTTTATGGTTACCCCTTTCCGCACCCATCAGGAGGGGTGGGGGTGAAGTAAATTCCAAAATAAGTAAGATTCAGAGGAACAATGTGGCCGCGGGTACGGCATGTATAGTATATTTTCATAATTTCTTTCTGCGTACGTGATTGAACCGATTGATGTAGATTGCTTCTTCATCCACGTTTCCAGTTGACGGTCATCCGATTGAAATGAAGTTTCCATTTGATACGTATTGACTTGTTATATTCGTTTATTCAAATGTCGCGCATTGTATCAATAAGGACAATGTGATGCCAAGCATCATGGCGCCTAAATTAACTGCGTCACTTTCCATTGCAGAACATTTCATTTGTTTATTTGAGATTTTAGGTCGCTTTCGTTAAAATGGAGATTAATCGTCATCGTATCATAAATCAATGATCTTATTGCATTCCCCCGAGTGTCAAGATTTCTGCGACGAAAGTTCCGTGGTGAAATATCGATGTCCCATAACATTTAATGTGCGCCATACGGATAAATGGGCTCGCAGATGATAAACTCGCGCGCCAGCGACACATCTTTAGAATTTGCAGGGTGATTCATTATTTAAGTAATGTTTTATTCGAAAAACAAATAACAGGAAACGCGCGTCGTGTCACGTGTGGCCGTACATGCACGTATTTGAAATGTCTGAATCGACAGTAAGAAAAAATCTAGAGACAGATTTTACTTGATTATTTTATGAGAGCAAAGAAGATTTTACTACAACATTTTAGGAAATCACAAAAAGCACATGAAAGACAGTCAAAGTTTATTATCTAATAACAATCGATTGAACGAAGGAACATTAACAAAACTAATTGCTATGGGAGAAAAAGTGCAAAAAGATAGATATCAGACGAACATTAAAAGTATTGATGTTTATGAAAACGTAAAAAAAATGCAGTAAGGCGAGATGGTTGCGTTCCTCTTCCTTTAGTTTTTCAGCCTGTAAAAAAACAATGATGGTATTGAGTATGTCGGACCTGACATTGGCAAAACGATACCAGCAGACGATTTCATGTGGCGTCCGTACCATTTTAATGTTGCTGAGGCGGAACTCCTTGCGCCGCAGCCGCAGCCGCACGCCTCGCACGAGCAGCGGCCGCACGTCTCGCACGCCTCGCACGCGTTTCTTCTTCATGTCGTGCGTCGCGCGCCCGGCGCTCCGCGCGCCTTGTCCGCTCTGCAGAGGCATGCGACGCGCGTGCCTCTTGTTCGCGCGCCGCATGCTCTGCAAGAGCTAATCCCATATCTGAATTTTCAATTTCTACTAATAAAATATTATTGAAGTTGATTGCAAATAAGAAATTATGACCAATTTACCATTTCTTTCTGCGACTAAATTTTGTCGCTCCTGATTCGCTTCATCGGAAATTATTCGGCAAATTTTGTCAAGATATTTATCTATTGCAACAATGCTGGTCTTATTTTCAATTTTAGCCCGGCACAATGGGCACTCTTTATTACGGTTACTCATCTGCCACATATCTATGCACCACTTACAAAAAGTGTGTGCGCAGTTGAGTGTGGTGGCCTGCACACAAGTACAACATTAACATGTATATCTCTTAAAAAAAGCAACGAATATCACCAACGAAAGAGGAAACACTGGGCATGGATACATTTCAGCCAATGCCGGTCTGGTCAGCATAGATTACATCAAAATATGTTCTGTTTCAATTGGTTAATTTATAGAAAGAGGACAGACAATATTTTAATAACGAAACACTCTCCACCCAGTGTTTTGTACTTTTGCTGGTGACATTATTACTTGGTTTCGCGAAAACGCAACATTTCTATTTATACCTTAATACATAAATAGCTTGTTGCAAATGCGGCATTTCAGATTTGTGTCCAACGTGGACACAACGAGTTGTTTAAATTGTTCGAGGTCCATTGGCAGTCGAATTCTCTGTTTGAAAAATGTAATCAAATGGGGAAATTGTTTGTTACATTTTTTATATTTTCTAATATATATTTTCGTTCATTTTCAAACACAATAAAATTTTAGCAATTACGAAATTCATCCAGTCACAATATTAGAACTTTCATTACAGAAATATATTCCCCGATAAATTTCACTGTTCGTAGTTGCATCCTAAGGATTCTTCAATATCTGATATTCATCCACTCTTGCTGATATTCATTAGGCCAGGTAAAAAAAATCGTCGTTTATCGTCCTCGCTCGCGCCGATTTTTTGAAATTGTCACCTGCGGATTTTTTTTTAATTTAATAAAAATCTGCCCGCTCTGGAATTTCTTAACCGTTTTCGAATTTTTTGCTCTTTCTTTTCCAATGTTATTACAAGTGTACAGGTTGGCTTATTCCTCTGTCGAGCAGTCATTGGCTTATCTTTACCCTCCGCAGTGACGCGCCAATGTGCCAAGTGATCTTCCAATGTTCCGTGGTTCCGAATGAGCGGTTGTCGCTAATAAGCTTTGTTTTTAATTGATTATGGGGCCGTCCATAAATGACGTCACGCAAAGGGGGGAGGGGGTTTCAGAAATATGACGTCACGTAACCGAGAACGGGCGTTTTCTGGAATTCATACTGTCTGTCTGGGTCGCCAGAGTGTATGAAGAAATCTCTGGGCCATGTCTGGCACCAATTTCCGGTTTGCCGAACAAATATCTGTTACGGCTGGAATATTCAAAATGGCGGATTACGTGTCAAGAAGTTGTGATGGCATGTTGTCACAAACAACAATTTTTATGTACCTTTATTTAATTTGTGCATCTCTAATTCGCTCAAATGGCACGAAAATCGCGACCCTTTATATTCGACCGAAAATTTGATTTGCCGAACGAAAAGCATGTTTTTAATTAGTCTCTGCGTCAGACATGGATTGCCGAACAATTTCTCTGGTCAAAGCTCAAGATATCTGGCGACAATATAAGTTGCCGAAAACGCCCAATATAAATGTTAGATTTGAATAAATATTAATGTTCCATTTGAAAAAAAATTGGGGGGGAGGGGGAGAAGCGGTTTGTGGCGTTATATTTGAGGGGGTCTGACATTTTGTGACGAGGTGTGACAAGGGGGAGGAGGGGAGTCCAAAATCTGTCAAAATCGCGTGACACATAAAACCAGGAATAAAAAAATAAAAATTTAAATGAATCCACGTTTTACGTACACCTGAAACTGGGAACCTGGGACGCATCACCATAAAAAAAAACTCAGAAAATCAAAATGTGCCCCCCACGTTGACCAGTCTCAGATGTACGTAAAACGTGGATTCATTTAAATTTTTAATATTTTCATATTAAGTTTGTGTTTGCAAGAGAATCTTGCAATTTTGAAAATTTTACGGAGACACGAAAACAAGCCAATAGAAACGTGGGAATGTAATGAGGGGCCGTTCATAAATGACGTCACGCGATTTTGACAGATTTTGGACTCTCCCCCCCCCCCCCTCCTCACACTTCGTCACAAAATGTCACCCCCCCCCCCCACCATCTCACCCACCACCCCCTTCCCCCCCCCCCCAAAAAAAAAAATAAAACATTAAATGGAACATTGACATTGGGCGTTTTCTGCAATTCATATTGTCACCAGATATCTTGAGCTTTGGCTAGAGAAGTTGTTCGGCAATCCATGTGGGCCTTGGTGATCAAAACAGGTTTTTCGTTCGGCAAATCAAATGTCTGAGGAGTGACGTCATTTTCTCTGATTGCCTGCCAGACAACATGCCATCCATCACAACTGCATGACACGTAATCCGCCATTTTGAATCCAGCCATAACAGACTTTTGTGTTCGGCAAACAATATAAATTGGTGCCAGATATGGAACAGACACGGAATCAGAGATGACGTCGCACACTCTGGCGACCAAGGCAGACGGTATGAATTGCCGAGTATGGCCATTTATTCATATGGAACGTTGATATTTATTTCAATGGAACTTATAGCCATTTAATCAAAGAGAACATCTAGCCATTTATTTAAATAGAATATAGCCATTTATTCAAATGAAACAGCCGTTTATTCTCCATTATCCCATGGTGAAATTAAAATGCTCTTTCGTGGAATAAATAGGGATAGCACGGGTCTCTGTATCCTGTGGAATACATTTTCCTTTCAGATCAATTTCTTCCTCGTCTAACCAATGTGCCCTTTTTCAATTTTTTTTGGTTTGCTTAATCATTCTTGGTTGTGACGTCATATTTCTGAAACCCCCCCTTCACCCTCCCCCGTCTTCACGCATCGTCACTAATGTTTGAACCCCCTTTCCCCCCTTTCGTGCATGTCGTCATTTATGGACGGCCCCTGAGCACAAACTTCACAGAAATGTATTAACTTGGTTAAGGATTGCAGAAAAATTCGAAGTTTGGCGGACACCGCTAGATGGCGTCACTGCGTGTAAAACGTTTAAAAAACACGTATCCCTTAGCAACCAGATTCGATTTTCCTCCGTAATGACGTCACGGCACAATCCGTTTTGGCGGGAATAAGGAACGAACTACCCCCCCCCCCCTGTTTCTTTCCCTGTTTCACGCCAACCGGAGCTCCAGATGTGCGTTATGAAAAAACCATGGTGTGTGTCTTAAGGAAATTTAAATATATAGAAGCGTTTTCACTAAAAAACAAGCCAGCTGTGGCGGACAACGGTAGATGGCGCCACTGCATGGAACTCGTTTTTGGGCCGTTTCGCTCCATTTACCGCGCTTTTCAAGAATTTTTGAAATAAAATATCGGATTCCATTCCTAAAATTCTGGAACGGACGGACGAATGAACAACAAAACGACCGAAGAAAACCCAGTAAAACATATCCGCCCGCGCCGATTTTCCAGAAAAAATATTCCGGTTAATTTATGAAAATAAAAAAAGATGTCGCCCTCTTCGCCGATGCTTGCAAAAAATCCGGACGTAAAAAACGAAGAATTTCTTTTTTAATTGGCCTAAAACGAATAATTTATTTAACTTGGCCTTAATTGCTCTTCAAGTAGATATCTAATTTCTAATTGCAATGAGCAAATATGGGATGCAATACTAGATTTTAACACTCACCAGGTCGGCAGAAGCGATTTTTTCAGCTGTATTCTCTTCTGAAACGTTCGAAAATTCGCTCCATTTTCTGAAGGGCGTGTCTGTGGGCGGGGCTAACGTTCAGAGCGGATGGAGAGGGAGTAGCCCAATGGGAGGTTCTGATGGATGAAACTAGCTTTCCCGGCAGCCAATCAGGCACGAACGCAGCCTTATGACGTCACGGCGCGTTTTGGATTGGTGACAAAGGTAGCCTGATGACGTCACATGCTTCTTGGGTTGGAGGAATACTCCTACGGCGCTTATAAGGTTTGCACTTTTACCGCGCAACACTGGTGTTGTGCCAGCGCAAAATGGTGGACCGTTTAGGTGTGTATCTTTTTGTTGAGTTACTTTTCGCTTTTGATAGCCATTGCAATCGATGAATTCACTGCCGAGTATGGAAATTATGGGATTATTCTAATATAAGTTTATTGTTGGTGTTGTTAAAGGTGTGAGGTTATTTCTAACCAGTTTATTCTTAGGTTTGGTTAACACTGCGGATGTGTGGGTGAGTCACATATACATGTACATACCTACTATGACAAAATAGAGAGGATCACTAGTGCGAAACATCATATTTTTAACGGCTGAAGTGCCTCACCCTTGACAGAAAAGCTTCATGAAGTCATTTTCTTTACAACTCGTGCTTGGCTTCATTTCTTTCAGTTCTTAGTTCAACTTTATTTAGTGGCCATAATTATACTTAAGGTTTTCATATCAGTTAATACAAATACTATGGAATTATTGCCGCCTTTCTTGTGTAATTTTCCGACTGAAGAATATCTCTGTATGCAATGTTACAAATTGATAAGCAAGTTTAATGACTCAGGTTACCAATGCAAAGATTAAAAGTTATCACACTGTTATTGATGATACACAGCTTTTATTTTTGTAATTTTAATTTCTATTGTAGCCTAAAAAGTTAATTTGAAGCTGTGTACTTGTCTGATTAATTAATTATCACTACAGATAATTTTATCATTCATGAGAATTAAATCTTTGTTCAGAGATACCTGTGTGACATTTCTCAATTTCCTCTTTTATATCAAAATGTTGTTAACAGCAGTTTAAACTTAATTAGTGCTTGTCGGTTGCGGTTCAATTTACTTATTGAAATGTACGGCAATTACTAATTTTCTCCTTTTTTTACTCGTGTAGTGAACAGTGCCGCAAATGAGCAGCGGATCAAGATGGTGGAGAGTTGCTTCGGCAGTGCCGGGCAGGTAAATAAATACTGGAAGAAACTCGCAATCGATTCACATCATTTAACCTTTTTATGATTTTTGAGTATAGCCGTTGGCGATACCGGGCCGCGTGCTTATCGGAGAAGGAGTTCTGACGAAGATGTGCCGCAAAAAGCCCAAGCCGCGCCAGTTCTTTCTCTTCAACGATATTCTTGTTTACGGGAACATCGTGTTGAACAAGAAAAAGGTATCGCAATAACAATTCCTTTTATCATTTGATACGTTGCAGATATTGGTGATAATACAGATTTCATTTGGTTTCCATGTTAGTATAACAAGCAACACATCATACCGTTGGAGGAAGTGAAACTAGAGGGCGTTATCGATGATGGAGGTTCATTAATTCGCGATAAAACACGACCAAACGTTTTTTCTCACTACTGTCAAAAATGTAGTTTTGTGGACAAAGACATTTTGGTCACATTAGACGTTGCCTTTTTTGCACTTGGAAATTAACAGCGTGCGCAGTTTACAGAAACGGTTGGACCATCTGCACGGCGTCTAAATCGTTCGCAGTATATGCCGCAACGTCGACGGAGAAATCCGAGTGGATGGCGCACATCAACAAATGTGTGGATGACTGTCTCAAGAAAAGTATTAGCGTGAATATTGTCAGGGCCTTGTTGGTAGAAGTTAGAGTTGTTAATTCTTTTGGTTTTCGAAGGTGAGAAAAAGCCTGTTACGGAACACGCAGCAGTTTGGGTTCCAGATCACGAAGCACCGATTTGCATGCACTGCAAGAAGACCCCGTTCGGAGTGATTGTTCGCAGGGTACGTAAAGGAACAAAGAACGGATATCAAATTTATTGTCAACTATTTCAAAATATTCCCAAAATAGGTTTACTATCTTGTTAGTGTGACTGGTTATTATTTTTAATTAAATTGTAGCTAAGTATAGATATTCACAAGGAAAGCGTTGGATATGTGAGAAGACAATAGTATAGATGCCGCTGCACACGTGAATTGATTTATTGATAATTAATGGTTTTACATTGCGAAAAAGTAGGCACACTATAAATTAGTTTTGTAGAAGATCTCCCTGCCCGTGATGAGAAGTAGCCAATTTTGATGCTAACAAATCTGTTTACTGCCATCTTATCAAAATTCTCATTTCAAGCTTTTTGTGCGGATGCACATTTCATTTGGTTGACTGTGTTTCTTTGTAATTGCAGCACCATTGCAGGAAATGTGGCTTAGTGGTTTGCGGTGCATGCTCGAATCGCAAGTTTTTGCTGCCCCAACAATCGTCCAAACCACTCCGTGTTTGCCTAACCTGCTACGATACTTTATCAAAGTCGAAGAGCAACTTGGTAGTCGCCGATGGCCATGGTCATTTGGCATATCCCGTAGATGATGACAGCAAACTCTCAGGTGCAATTCTACAATTTCTTATTTGGTCTGCTTAGTATTCATAAATTTCCCATCCTTTTAGGTGACACCCGAGGCAGCCTGGATTCTTCTCAAGACGAAGACTCTGATGACGACGTCCCCATGCAAGGGGATATGGTTAACGAACAGGTTAATATTCATTTGCAAGGTATTGTATTTAACAAAAATACAATTTTGTTTGTTTTTTTTTTTACAGCCAACTTTCTATGACCCTGTGGAGAATCCAAAGTACATACACCCCCCTTTTGTCCCCAGATCTTAGTTCGACTCCATTCCCAGTGCACTAATCAAATTTTGCATCTCACACACAAACTTACAACTTGATTCTGTCCAGCAAAGTGGGGGGAAAACTACTAGACACTTAATTCATAACATCCTAATATTTTTGGATCATTTTGACGACCGGAAATACGGAAAGTATTCCTTTCCGATTACAACGGCCTCCGCCTACATTTTCGAGGATGCTGCGATTGCGTGATAAATCTTGTACATATTAATTATTCCTTGCCCAAATTAACATTTGAGTAAGTACCCTCAATTTGGCTTCTTTTTATTGCCAAAATGAGGATTGTTATTTTTAAATGGTATATTTTGGCAACACAAATTGTAGCAGCTGCAAAGCTTTATCTAGGTTTTTTTGTTATAGTTCAAATAACCGGGTAGTTTATTTTGGGATTTGTACATGTAATTGGGTTATCAGGTGCCGGGATGCACTTGCACATGTAAAGATTATGATACTGGTTCATCGATATGTAGTTGTAAACAATGGAGTATTTCAGCCGAACTTTCGAGAATGCGATTACAATCGGGACGGGAAAGGAAATTTTCACAAGCTTTGAGCTTTCATTTGTTAAGACGCAAATATCTGTACAAGCTCTGCATACGACATAAAAATAAGTTACGTTTAAATGATTTCAGTTCGACTGAATTACTGCGTATAGTGCGTAAATGCGGATACCCTTGGAAATTTAGCAATAAAGAGTGTATTTGCATGGTTAAGTCATTTTCATAGACCTTTGGTGTGGAAAGTGAAACTGAAACGTTTTATTAGGGCTACTTTCGTTCCCAAGAAGTACAAATGAAAACTTCTTTGTTACGAGTCATCATCAGGGTAAATATCTTACCTGTGGCGGCTGGCGATTGAATTTCACACTGGCAAATATAATTGAATGTTGTAACTGCTCGGCCAACATCTTCGAAACAGGTAAAATCTGGAAATCAGGGATTCATTTGTGACCTTAATATTCACGGGAAACTTGGGAATTCGGATGTCCAAGAATTGACAGAATTCCGACTGCACAACACCAAACTGGCTGTTTCAGGGCGTTGAGAAATTAGTTTTCGGTGCAAATGATGAACGGCCGAGAATATACGGACAATGGAGCACAAAATCCGACATTGCAGCGCTGATAACTGTGAATATTTTCCAATATACATTTCGCCTGGAAGACTCCAATAGACTTCATATTTTTGTTTCTACATTAGCATATGGTAAATATAACAGCATTCGTGTCTCAATAAGCAGGTTTAACAAGGAAACAACAACAACTCGGTAATTATTTCTTCGCAATCCATGCCGATGAACTATTAGAGTTGGCTGTATTTATTGTGAAGACCCACATGATGTTTTTGTTAATATTTGTATATTAGAAATTACAAAATATGTTACAAGCATAATTTATTCAACAATTAAGCCACTGCATTTATATAATACAACATACAAATTACTCTTAATCGTAGTATACGTATACACTTTTCAGCTGCGTCAATACTTCAATTTTTGTATTGGTTACTATTGTAATCTTTCAGATTTTCACATCAATAGCTATATCACTTGCCACAGTTTTCAGTCACAGATCTGCAAATAAATTCAAGTCTTAGTTTATTTTGATCAAACTCAGTTAATTTTGACAATTAACTTATTTGATTTTGGTGTCAAGTATTAATACGGAAATTGTGATGTGTCCGTTGCATGAAGAACTATATAATAAAATATTACAAAGATTTTAGATAAAGCTGACTCTAAAACAACAACGCATTATTCAGGATTTTACATATGAAAATGTATAGTGACAGATTGGTTCTCATCCTTCGTGATCGAATGAATTCAAGAAGGATGAATGCAATTCCTTAAGTGTATCGAAAAACAAATGCGGAAGAAAGATTTTGTCATTGCCAACTTTTACATTGACAACGAGTAGGCCTACTATTAAAGCAGACGAAATAACAAAATTACCGACCTTTTCTAGTTGAAATTGCGCTCAAACAATATATCATCTTGTGTATGTAGAAATATAATGGCAGCAAGCTTACATATTGCAGATAATAGCGATCAAACTTACAAAATTCCAGTATTGAATTGCAGAAATCGCCGTCATTCATAAGCCTATTTGTAGGCCTATTTGATTATTGGATAAAATCATAAGATAAAACTACAAACAATTAGAGAAATACGATGGAAGATAGACTTACGATTTGAACATCTATCGTGTTGCAGTAGTTTTGCGTTGAATTATCATTTTTTCGTCCCAATCAACTGAAAAGACGGTTGATTTTTTCCGTTAAGCCTTTTCGCGCCGCTTTTGGTGCTAATTCAATCCGCCAGGGCTGCGCTGGCGTAGGTGACGCTTGTTTGAAATTTGAAATTCTGAAGTCGCTGATTGGCCGCGCCGATGAGCGCGGACCCGATTGGAAGATTTGTGGAATGGACACGCCCACATGGATAGGAGGTTATATAATCGATTGCATTTCCGATCCGCGGCACTAATAGACGTTTATTTTCAGGGGGTGGTACAGAGAAGCATCTGGAGCAGAGTAGGCGCTCCCCATTAGGGTAACGCGAGCATGAGTAGCAATTCCAGTCCAAAAGTACGACAAATGGGAAGCAATTTATTTGAATTAATATCCACTTAGATTAATTTTAATCAGTTTAATTGTAAATTCAGCAAATCGTTTTTGCTGACTAGATTAATCTCTAGATCTTTTCCCCTTAACATGGCGGTTAATGTCCTGAGGGACCGATAGCTTTGTTGTACTTGACTATTTAAAAATTTCAAAGCGAGTTTAGCGATTTTAAGGTCAGGTTAATTGCGTAAATGGGAGGGTATATTATAAAGTGCCAAACCCCGAAGGGGCTTTAACCGTCTTCCTTTTAATGCTATTTTTAATTGAACGGGTTTCCGATTATCACCCGGAGTTTGAATTAAATGTAACTCTAACCCATGTTGTCAGAAAATGGACTGGTTTAATTACTATTCGTTTGCGAAATCGCCGAAAAGGGGCGCCGAAGAAATACAGACAAGGTAGGCAAATGTTCACTCATTATTTTATTTATTTTGTAAACATTGTGTATTGTTAACTCGGCATGTACGGAAAAACGCAAATTATGGCATTTTATCGAGTTCAAAACTTGAAAACGGCCGTTGTTTGTCGATGGAAAGCGAGAAATTTAAATTTCCGGTTTTTTGCCACGGCGATTTCTGATTGGCGGATGCCAACTCTCCGTCTACCAATGGCGTCCCACCCCCTTTTTTTTAAATTCCTTCGATTTTCCCAACGGTTACTCTGTTGATTATCGTCGAAAAAGTCGTTTTTACGATGGAAGTATAGAGGAATTTGTTGTATTTAGATCGGAATTTTGACAATTTCAAAACAAATTAGAGTTTTTTGTCTGAATTTTATTTTTAAGTGGCAGAAATTTCGTTTACACGTTTCTTTAATAATTTTATTTTTTTTCTGCTTTTTTCCACTGACCATAATTACGTTCTCTTATCCAGCGGCCCCAAACTTTTCATGTATTTAACTTCTGATTTGCATTTAGTATTTGAATACTATGTATGAACATTTTTGACGTTACAGTAAAATCTCGCTGGCAAAATAATTAAAACATAATTAAAAACACATAAATGATTATTTTGCTCCGACTGTGCAACTGTTTCCCTTGTTGAATATTTTAAATACATTATGTACAAACCAAATAAATGTCTGTTATACAGTTTATTGGTTGGTTTTAGCAAATGCAAAAAATTAATATTTTTTTTCCCGGTTAAAAATATATACTCCGGCTAATCCTGACTTTCGTTAATCCGGACGGCCTCTGGTCCCACCAAGTCCGGATTAGTGAGCTTTTACATGTACCATGTTATGGTGTTAAATTTGCAATATTATGCATGTTTTGAGTTTATTTGCATAGATTTTTAGGTATTCTGTGTATATTTTTGCTAAATGTTTATTTTTATAATTTACAGACCACCCAGCGCTGGACGATTGTGATGAGGCCCCCACTCGGTGCCATGTGTGCACCGGTGGCCATGGATGGGTCCTGCGACATAGTAGGAGTAACTTTTTTTACAAATTCAAAACAGCCACACAAGTGTTTCTTTTGGGGGAAGGGTTTGCTTTAAATGGGAGCATTGGCAAGAATTAATTCAAACTTAATCTAACTTTAATGTCATAATTAATGGGAGTTTAGTTTGGTTGTTGACTTTTGTATGGCCTCAAATCAAAGGTCCATTTGCATTAAATGCGACTGTATAGTCGCAAGTGTTCAGGTTTATCCGACTGGCATTTAGCATGGAGATATAACTAAAACCCCAGAATTAATAGGGTTAAAAGGCTTGGCACGGCCTCAGTTTTTTTACAAGTGGGATAAGGGCTTAACGTCGCATTATGGGTATTTAGTATTTATGTAAAGCGCTTAGTATATCCCTGTATTGTTTATATCAATTAATTTAAACTAAAATCCCCTCCGCGGTCTCCTATGCAAATGCACAGCGGAAAAACTTTAACTTTATCCTTTATAGTGTTCATAATAAATATGCCAATTGCTTTGATGTAGCCTTATTATAGGCTTTAATTGGGGTAAAGTGTTAATAATCATGACATGTTCTTTTCTAATATTTCAGCTTTCTAATGTTTCAGCTTAGCACTTTTCAGTCAGGGGTTATATATAGGTTTTGTTAGGGGTTTAGCTGGACAGGTAGTTAAGTTAGTTGTAGTTACTTTAAGTTAGTTAAGGCTTTATTTATGTCAACACGTGATCAAATTAAATGGACTCAATTAATTGAATACAATTGATTGGACCCAATTGATTAGACCCATGTGTTGCCTCCACTTGGAGGCTGTGTGGCTGTTTTGAATATGGTGGAGATGAAAAGGAGTTTAAATGTAACGACTTAAATCTTGACAGGTTTCTTAGAAGCCTTTTAACAAAAAAACATAATTCTCATGTAGTCCATTAAATGTAAATTTAATTTACGAGGTTTGCTTTGAAACCTCGTAGATTTGACGGGTTCTTGGCACCCTCTAAGCAGAAATGTTTCGAGGGATTGCATTCTTTTCACCAGAAAAAGGAACCCTGCCCATTGGATGCAGCGTTGACGACGCGGCAGGGCTTAAAGAGTTAACCTGAAAATTGAAGGTTGACTCTAACCAATGGCATCCATCTTCAGAATTTCTTTCCAAATTCCATTTATCATCTCCATATATTGTGTATGTGTAATGAACGCGTATTTACCGAATCTTCTCAGTTATCGCCAACAAAATGTGTTGATCTACTTTGAATGTTTATTTCTGTCAAGCCAGGAGGAATATGTACTGGTACAGAGATACAATATGTACCAATTCGGAATACATCTTCAATTTCAAGTAGTGGAAATTTCTGAAAAATGGAAGTTCACGAATTTCTATATATTTCATTGTCTTTTTACCTGAGGAAGTATTGGTAAAATATGTTATGCTGATTAATAGAGGATGTAGAACTGCAATAGGATGCAAGGCTTTATCTAGGTTTTTCTTTTGCCAGTTCGAAACGTCGGCATGTACAAATTTGTCAAAAGTGAAACTTAAATTGTTTATTGGGGTTACTTTCGTTGCCGACAAGAACAAATGGGACTTTTTGTTTTTTACGAGTCATCATTAGAGTAAATTTCTGAACTGTGGTGGCCGGCAATTGAATTTCATACTGGCAAATATAATTGAACGTCGTAACTGCTCGGCCAACATCTTCAAGATCACCTGAAAAGAGTAAACAAACAAGTCATCAGTAACCAACTACTTCAAAATGAGCCAATCGTATGTTAACGCATTATTGTAAATACAGGGCGTTTCACAATTCACTATCAGGACATTTAATTAGTTTTTCAGTTTATGGTCCCAATAAGGGGACACGCATTAAAAAGGGAACTTGGGAATGTATCGCAATATGGATTTCCCACATACACAAGTATTCCATGTACACACTGAAGATTGTTTTCTGATCTTCGTATAGATTTTGCGTCAGCGCAAACCGGATAAGTCTTTGAAAAAGGCCAATATTGCCATCATCCTGCGCATGCGCCATAATTCCAACCAGCTTTTTGCGAATATGATTTAACAATTGAGGAAACTCCTGCAGGAGTGATTCACACAACTGCTGAACTTCATAATGTTCGCTTTCAAAACTGTGCCTCCATAAGTTAGTTGCCACCGTGAAGTGTCCGCGGTTCACGCAAGCTCTCGCGAACTGCAACAGCAACGGGTACATGTCATCGATTCGGTCTGCGAGAATCTTCAGAATTAAGAACCTTGACATGTTTGCGACTTTATGTCGGATGTGTTCATGTTTCCCAAACAATTCCTGGAAGAGTTGGATGGCGTCTGAATACCTTCCTATCTTCCAATAGGCTTCGGCAACGTAATGTTCATAGCCAACCCGAGCAAGATGTTCTTCGGGAAAAGCTATCTTACAGAGATGGGCAACAGTGTTAATTTTGCAGAAGTTACCCTCTGATGCCAAGGAAGCACACAGCAGTAACATTGTTTTCTTGGTGGGAAATTTGCCATCTATTATGCTTATGTCCCACATTTCTGTCACTGCTCTTGAAGCACCATCTTCAGCCAGTAACGTCTTTATTTTGGAGTCCACATCAGTATCCTCCATAGGTGTGGATCTAATTTTTGGAACCACCGTCTTGGAGATTTTGAATTTATTAACACGGTCACTAGTGATTTTAGACCTCTTCAGATATTTCTCACCTAATCTGTCAATCATATTGTCAAAAATAGCATCGGACGACAAGTTGCGCATTGTTGTCGCGCATTTCAGTCCGATTCTTATTGTAGTTTGCGTCCTGGGAAGCAAATTCATCTTGGAACTCGGAAGAAACGAGTTTAAAATAGTCACGTAAAATACAAGTGTCGCTAGGTGGCACTGGCAACACTGCATATACCTAGTAGTGTCATAAAGCACGGCTTAAAGTGGCCACTCGTATGCCTTGCGTTCATTGGTTTCGCCATGTTTCTCTTAAATATCGTCATGAATACGACTCGGACCACTCGATGTTCGAGCAGACAGTATCGGGCGCCATTTAGAGGAAACATGGCAGCCTGTGAATGGTAGCATATGATTGGGTTATCTCGAGCACCCAATCACCGATCGCAATACAGTTTAGCATACTTGAAATACCAGTTGGCATTCTTGTAAGCTACTTTGTTTTGATTATTGCAAAATGGACGCTCCATCTGATGAGTTGGTTGAGCAGTTTGTTAGCATTACGAGCTCTGATGAAGAGACTGCTAAATTCTTCCTCGCAGAAACAGGCTGGGACATAGAGGTAAATGTTTAATTTTTGCTGACTATCCGTATTTTTCAAGAAAACCCGGTCAAATGGTTGGTGAGCCATTGTTGGCTCTGCGTATTTATTGTCCGATGACTTGGCTATATTTGGCATGTTAATTAATTCTTTTCATTCTGATTTTTTAATAAAGGATGCTTTATCGAATTATTATCGGAAAATGGAGATGGTATCGCCAAGCATTATCCCTGCAAATCCACAAGGGTAACTAAAAAATTGGATGCATGGTTCATTCAATTTGATTGAAATATAATAAATGTAATGCAGCGGTTCACTGCCATCGTCATCGTCTTCAAAGTTCGTCACATTATCGAGTCTCACTAAAAATGAAAGTAGCTCTGATGAGGAACAAGGACAGGCGTTTTATGCCGGTGGATCAGAGAGAAGGTATTCACATGATTATATTCATTGCAAATGTCAACCAGCTATAATTGGTTGAAATTACCGCTGAAAAGGCTTAAAAGTGGTGATAACTTAAACCGACTTATAAGCGTTACGTTGTTAGAGTTGTAATTATTGTTTGTGGGAGTGGTTAGACTGTGAGACGCGGTAGATTTGAAAGTGCATTTTGTTCTTGACGACAAGTCGAAATACTAAGTCACATATTTCGGGAAAAAGCTTCTCTCGACTGGCTTTTTTCTCGTCAACTTATAAGCAGCTGGCGTCTGTTCTTCACATGCGCAGAACATTCGGCTTAGCAGCCGAAACGGCTTTTATAAAGTCGTTTCTCCGCTTATAAGCGGTGCCTTGAAACACGCCCTATTGTTGCAATTAAAGTGGTCAGCAAGTCTTGGGACCTGCCAAGAAGAAGAACGGAGAGAACATTGTGTCCGAGATGTTCAAAGCAGCTAAAGAGTGAGAGTTTGAGCATGTTTGCTTACTTTTTTCCCCTCGGTATACCTACCTGCATTTATTACTCGTTAATGGCAGACACGGTGCCGAGGTTGTGGACAATGCGAGCGAAGGCGGTCCATCTAGGGCCCGGCTGGTTCCTTTCAAAGGCACGGGATACAGATTGGGGATGACCGAAACCGACTCGGAAGGCACTTATTATAATTTGAAGAGGACTCTACTCGTGATACGTTGCTTACGAGTATTCTCGGCACTCAGTGGTACCGGGTTCCAGCAGCGGCGTAACACGGGCCGAGCAAGCTCCCAGGGAAACAATCTTGAAGATGTGGAAAAAGGGCTTCAGCATCGACGATGGACCGCTGCGAGAATATTCGGACCCGGCTAACGCGGGGTTCCTCGAATCGATCCGCAAAGGGTAACTTTTACGCGGTTCGACGTGATCAATCATCACTATACTGGACTCTTATTATGAGTTAACAATATTTCGGCGTGGACAACGAACATTTCAGGGAAATTCCAAAGGAATTGCAGCATGACGTGCGTGGCGTGGAGTTAAGTTTGGATATGGAAGATCACCATCATGAGGATTATGTTCCACCAAAGACACAGTTAAGGGCTTTTTGTGGCAAAGGACACATGCTGGGAAGGTATATTATTACATCTTTACAGTGTTGGTACTGTACTCCTGGGAATGTTACGGTTATTATTTTATTCGCAAGTAGTCCCGCTCCAAATGTGGTGATGTCTGCGATTGATGTTAACCCCGAAAGCAGCCGGTCCAATGAAGAGTCCGCACGGAAGGCAATGCATGTAGATGAATCTCAACCTTGTACAAATGTGCAAATCCGGCTTGCTGATGGATCTAAGTAGGCATATATAATATATAAAATTTGCGATCTGCTCGTGCTCAATTGCTCTGGATTTTTCCAGAGTTACCGTACGATTGAACCACACAAATACAGTTGGGGATCTCAGGAGGTATATCATAATGTATCCTTGAAAATATTACGTGTTCTAGTGTTGTTCGTATATTTATTAAGGAGATTTCCTTAGCAAAGATTCTATAGGGCCCATCCCGAGTACGAGGCAACGGTTTTCACGCTAATGACTGCTTTCCCAAGCTTGGCATTAGTTGACGATGGTTTATCTCTCAAAGATGCCAACTTGTTAAATGCAGTTGTGATTCAGAGGTTGTTGTCTAGTTAGTTAAATGATGAAAGCCATTTCATAGGTGAAAACAATCCATTGTACTGCATTTCCGTTCATATATTTTCTGTGCATTTTTCAGTTATATCTGATTAAAAATGTACCTAATGTATTTTTTTAAGTTAAATTGTTAAACGAGTTTACGGACTTCATTCAAAAAGTTAATTCTGTCTGAAAACTACCCGATTGCCAGTAATCATTTTATTGTAGCCGACCACGTATTTTATTAAATTGGTTGCATAACAATATTTCTTTAATTTACAATAAATGAAGAACACGTTGCTTATAATTGAGTAATTGGGAGCGGTAGCGGAAATAACTACCAGCTGGTAGCTCTACCCCTCATTTTATAATGGAAGAACCGACCAATTTAACGAAATTTTTTTTAACAATGATCTATTTCGCGGAGTGAGAAGTCAAACAAAATTGTTTGTTCTGCCTGGGGAAATCTGGCGATGAATTTAATGCGTTCGTCCAAGGTTTCATGTTTCAGTGTTGAGATGTTCGTACAGGTAGTAAGGTTGGCTACCGCTAGATGGCACCACTTTCGAACATTTTTTGGCGGGAAATGTCTGCAAAGCCGCACGCTCCGCCCCCTTTCCTTTCGGCATATTGCACATTCCAACCGCGTGGGGGACATTCCCTATGATGTCATGGCTTTAAGGGGTGGGGGGGGGGTGGAAGTAATAGTGATGATAGGGTTGGGGTTGAAAGAAGAATGACGTCATGATATTGAAATTGCTGAGAAGCGGTTTTTCACGAATTCTTCTCAAAAGGTTATCGCAAACGACACCTATCGTCGTATAGATGAACTATAAACTGCACTAAGCATTCTAATTAAAACGTTTAATATATTTTCGATCTTCAACATGTGAATTGGTTTCATGATGTCATGGAGGTGGAGGGTGAATCTGGAAATGATTATAGGTGACAAGTGGAAGGTGGTTTGATTAGGGACTTTTTTATGACATTATTTGGGAATGTTCCCTTGGCGGGGAGCTGTTGCAATACTGTAACCAATGGCGGCGAACGTGCAACAAAGAGGCGTGGCCTTCTCCGAATCCCAGTAACAGCCCCGCCCCCAACCCAAAAGTATCCGTTGATCATGTACATTTTCCGAGTATGTAGTATCCAGTAATGACAGCTTACTCGTTTGAATTTTCAAGGAACTAGCGATGTTATACGTAACATCTAGTGGCAGTACGTGGAATGGCTCATCGTATGCATGCGAAACTCGCGCTTAAACTCTGTCTACTCGTACTGGCAGCCTACATTTTAATTGGATACCTTGTGATTGATTGGCCACCAAACGTGTCACGGTTTACCGCATCGCTTCGTTCAGACGGTAGTAATGATTCAAAAGCGCCAATCCACCGGGATCCATCGCAAAATGCACGCCTTCGTTTTAATTCCGAAATTGATATCCCGGCATCCGTCTATCCAACTCAAGGAGCATCTTCGATACACGGGTAACGATTTCTATATTTGGCGCAACTTTATTGCGATGCAATGTTTACGAAGTGCGCGTATTGCGCTGGTCTTGCGACTGAACATGCTGCGTGCGCAATAAACTTTCGTGCAATATCGTGCTTTGCAATAAAGTTGAGCGGAATTTCCCGCTTGTGCCAAGAATGCATATAGTACAACATCACGCGTATATACTTGTAAATAAAGTGTGTCAGTGTGTCGATTGGAACTTTTCGTTGAAATATTTATTCAATGACGTAACTTTTGTTGGCTTTATTGCAGAAACGGGTTGGAGATCGTGTTGGTGGTTGTGGCATGTGGAGAACGTCTCAATGATACATTGGTTGTGCTGAAATCTGCTTTGCTTTTCACAAAATCACCGTTAAGATTCCTTATAATTGCCGATGATAACCTTCGACCTCTGTTTAAAATGCAGGTCTGTATTCAATCTGTCATCTCGTACATTTTCATAGGTATTCATTATATTGCCAAGAAAAATATAAATGTGCATGATGGAATTACAGAAATATTTTACAGAATTGGTACATGTGAATTTATTTTTTTCAGGGCGTTATTTTAATTAAAGAAAACCAATGAAGTTATTATTATCCGTATTACAATCGTTTGCGTGATTTTACTTCAAAATATAAGTTATTTTTCCTATTTAAAGTAGCCATTAAATATTTTATTTGTTTATAATGCCATTATTTTGTTCTCCTATTTTTATAACAACACAATTTAATGTTTGTGATGGAAGATTTACTTTCTTTAAATATGTTATTAGCTGTTTTAGTTAGAAAACAATTAAGGAGAAAAAAGAAACTCAGTGTAGGATGTTTGAAATTAATTGAGTAGCAATTGAATAAATTGCAAATTAAAAATGACAAATAAATTTCAAATATTTTTAAAAATGGTTGGAAAATTTATATATTGGCTCTCTGAAAATACGGGAAAACACAATACAATGTTGTAAAGTTTTCAGTGCAGTAAACAAAGTGACAGATGGATAGATTTGTGGGAGATGATCGATATACGGAGGGTCCTTTGGGGCCCTTGCGATCGAGGTGTCTTTTTGGGCGTTTCCCACGTTACTGGACAGGTTTTATTTATCAAAGGTCGTGTTGCATGACTTGCTTCATATATCTGTGCTGCCCGAATATTTTCCCATGGATTATATGGGGCCATGGGGGCAAAGGTTATAATAGCCCATCTGCCACTTTTCCCAATCTGAACCATCGTCCTATACAGGGTGGACAAAAAAGTCTTGCCTGTTTGGAAATAACTTTGGCAGCGATGATTCTAGGTGACTTACGAGTATGAACAAAGTTGGTCTACACACTGGGGGGAACATCCATCTATGACGCCACGCTTGACCTTGAAGCCCGCTTTCAAGGCCATTCGAAAGCTAATTCCGTTAGTTTTGCCCATAGGGGCATACTTTCAATTTAGGAAATGTTGCCAATCATATTCTGAACATTTTGATAAAAACAGAGTTGAAATCGGTCAACAAACACGGCAATGGCCAGGTTATTTTTGGTGCTGCCCCTTGAAATATTCCCTGCATGACAACCGTTTCACTGGTAATGCAGGAAATAACTTAAGGGGCCATATCTGCTCAGTTTGTTGGCCGATTTCAAATCTGTTTTTGTAGGCTGATTAATCATTGAAGACGATCGCATAAAATAGAGAACAATAGTAAGAAAATGATACACTATCATGAAATCCCCAGGAAGCTTGCTGGACATTTCCTGATAGCTTGTCAGACAGGTTTCCTTCATTGATATATGTATTAGATTTAATATTATCACAGTTCTCTTGTGACAGGGTTATGAGGGAAAATTGGAATCGTTATCGAGAGATTTATAAGGCGCAAAATCCCTTCAGTTGTTGTAATTTCTAAAAATCTGTTTACGTAGATCTCATCGTGGCCAAAGAAAGTGCGCGCACGCTTCAGGTACACTTTGTTGCCTCTGAGGTTTCCTGATGATGGATTGACCGAAGAATGGAAGAAGCTGTTCAAACCTTGTGCTTCGCAGCGTCTCTTTTTACCAGTGTGTACTGTATATAATAAAGATGAACAATTTATAATACTTACTAGTTATAAGAACTTTTGTTGAAATGTATCGTTTGAAGAGCGTACTAAGTCAAGAAGATGCCGTGCTTTACGTGGATGCGGACGTCATCTTCCTGACACCCCTAGACAAAATATGGAGTTTCTTCAACGAAATGAACTCTAGTCAGTTGGCTGCCATGACTCCGGAGCACGAGGACTACGCGATCGGATGGTACAACCGGTTCGCGCAGCACCCTTATTACCCTCCGCTCGGTTAGACGCAAACTGAAACGGTCCTATACTTATAAAAATAGTTGCCAATTTGAATGAAGGTTGATGATCGTTTCGTAATTTAGGAGTTAATTCCGGCGTGATGCTCATGAATCTCACTCGGATGAGGCAGTTTGAGTGGGAGAAATACTTAACGCCAATCTACAAGAAATACAAACTGAAGATAACGTGGGGAGATCAGGACATCTTAAACGTCTTATTCCACGATCATCCAGGTTAGTGAATACTTGTTTCCATAGACTATTGGTCCTAGTCCTTGTAAAGTTCTTCCAAATACATTCAAAATGGTGAGTTCAAAACATATTAATTACATAAGGTTTCTGTTTCACGTTGCTTCGGTTTTTTTTTAGTATTAAAACTTGTACGAAGCCTGTAATTTGATGATATT
>WWPM01024677.1:0-37374 GCA_023279145.1 Glomeris maerens | reverse complement strand
GTGCCATGAGGTCATCCACTGTGTTAATAGGGGTATCGTACACCAGGTCTTTCATGATTCCCCAGAAGAAGAAATCGAGGCATGTCAGATCTGCCAATCGCGGTGTCCAGGCTAGTTTTTGAAAGTGGGGAGCATTCGTTACTCATATCACATTCCGGTTCCTAATTGACAATCTGAGCATTTGCAAACATGGGTTCATAGGAACTTTATGTTTTGTTTTCATGCAGGCAATATACCGTCAGTTTGTCACTGTAATTCTGCAACACCATGTATATGAGATATAACAACTGAAAAATTCTTCCTCAGAACCTTCAATACAAATATACTATAGTCAAATGAGAGCAGCTTGAGACAGGGGCGTGACTTAAACGAGTTTGTCAAGTATAGATTAGTTGCTCCAGGTTTGGATTGACCGATGTACAGTAGATGAAAATTTTAAATCAAAGGACAGGAAGTGGCCAAGAAAGAGTAAGCAATACTAATCTGAAACACCATTGGTCAAAAATTGTATCAAGCTGTTGTCGCTTGACTATAGACATCTTTAGTTTTTAGCATGCTGTTGATTGGTTAATTAATGTACTTCATCGTACCAGAATCCCAATGGCGATTGCGTTAATATTATTAAAGTTAAATAATATGTAAATGGAAATTTAACGGTTTGAAAATATTCAAAATGACACTTAAAATTAAATGTTACTTTTGTTGCCATTAAATGTAGCCTAGCAATTCGAGTACAAATATTTCATGACAGCCTAGCTATGTAGATTTCACCTTGCAGCAAAATTAATTATATACAGAACTATGAATGTTTTCATTTGTTTATGACAAGGTGACTTGCCAACGAAAAAAGTTCTGCCAGTCATTCTGAGAACTCGTATCATTGTTTTTCATTACATTGCACATAGAAACAAATAATCAAATATATATTCTAAAATAACAACTATAATTTTATTCATTTTGGTTCAGTTTAAAATTGTATTTAAATCATAATATGTTTTAAACTGTTTCACGTAAATACAATTCTAGTCAGTGAAACCAGATGCATAATAGGTATACGTATAATTGCATTTTACCAATAATTCAATTATAATGAATAAGTCAATCATGGTTGTTAATGATCCATAAAATTTGATAATCTTGAGGTAGGTACAGGAAATTGGATTTTTATAATTGTCTTGCGCTGCGCAGAATTCTTTAATAGCTACCGAGCATCTCAGACATAAATATTTAATGTACGTTCCCTATTTGTTGAGTTAACAATCGATATTTGATCAAATTTTATTGAGGGCATACAGTAACTATAACAATTGCGGTTGGTAAAACTGCAACTTTAATTGTGAACAAAACCGGAACGACGCTTTTAACTCAGTGGCAAATGAAGATTGCGCTAAGAAAGGGAAAAGAATATATGTATATATAGGAAATGGAGATAAAAGAGGGATACATCGTGATCGCCACACTAATAGGCTTGGCGGGAAATCGGGATGAATCTTTTAGCGGTGGAAGAGAAAAGCGAAAAAGCCGCGCCATCAATATTTTCGTCCAGTATGATTTATGTTTTCGCATTCGCTTCATAAAAGTCAATAAATTTAAATGACGCCTGAATCCAGCGCCGAAATGAAAAACGGCTACCCAATAGTAGTCAACGCACTGCATGACGGGTAATTTCTGTTGCGAGCTCACCTCAGACCAATCGTTACTTGAGATTTGGAGCGTCAACGTATATTATAAACGTCCAAAGAAACCATGCCAATTAACATTTTCGCGGATATTTGTTCAATAGGCAAAACTGTCTATAATAACTGCTACAATTATGTATAGAAGAATGTACATAATAAACTGCAAACCTCTGACAAAAGGGGTCGTCCATTTAATACCTACTCATTTTTAGTAAATTTTACACCCCCTCCCCCCTTTCCGTATGCAGGCGTCACACTCAACCAAAACCCCACCCCCTCCGTACGAACACATTGATTATAACTATTATTCATCAAAATTTTTAATTGACTATATTTACCGTAAATTCGCGATGATAAGCCTGGGCTTATTTTTATAATTTTTCATTTTTGACCCGGCTAATTTACGAGACCGGCAAAATTTCGAGACCGGTTTATTGTAAATATCAAGTTACCACGGATGCGTTTATGTAATGCAATAGGCAAATCTCAATTTCTCGTGATAAATAAAATTTGTAAGAAACAATTTTTTGTGATTGTAATGATTGGAAATTAAAACTGTGAACTGAATTTTTAAGTTTTTTTAAGGTTTAGTGAATTTTTTAGTCGTGTAGATCGGGTAATCCAATTAAAGGGGGCTTATTTTCGAGACCGGCTTATTTTGCAAATTTTGATTATTTAACCCGGCTTATTTTCGAGACAGGCTTATTATCGCGGATTTACGGTAAATTATAACAAGTTGTTTTTTTACTTTTAAACTGGTATTAATTCAAATTCAGTACATACGAGTACAAAGTCGCCCTGACTGGTGTACGTACACTTGGAAGAAATCCCCCCTCCCCCCAATACTCATGCGACACATTTCCTGCTAACCCTCCCCCTCCCCTGTGCGTACGTATTAAATGGGCGGCCCCAAACTTCATTTCAAGTATTATTTGTTTGTAAGGTGGTGTTCGCTTCTCACTTCGTGAAATTAGCAGGGAAAACAGTGCTTGGTACCACAATAGTCTTTTAATCTCTCGGACAGATGTGTTCAGCGTCACGATTGACCAGGCTGAAACCAACAAAAGACCCGTTCTTTCTCACTCGATCACTAATATAACCTGCTTATAATAGGAATGTGCCCAATGTCTCAACTTTGCTTGTCTACACTCATGTATGTATTTTCTCAAGTCCCTTACAACTCCCTGGGCCCAGTGCAAGCAATGTGCTATATTGCACCTTACGGCCTATCAACACATGTGCCGACATTTGTGGTGGTTACAGCGATTATGTGGTACTTTATGCAATATCGCACTGTACAGCCCATGAGACCCTTGAATACATTTGTTACCGGCCGAGCCGAACCTCCGGCCGCGTCTACACAACCGGATTTTCGTCGGTTTGTGTCGACGCGGCGCCTCCGCGTCGGCCGTGTCGAAACAACCCGACGTCGCTATGCGGCGTTGCAGTCAATAAATACTGATATCGTACCGATCGCGTACCGAATTTCAATGCTATTAGAATAAGTCGTACACGCCTAAAAGGATTTAAAATTAGCATATGCTCTCATGTTACAGCCACAATTAATTACTGTAATTATAAGTTTCTGCACAGCAAATCTGGCAATTGTGCCAGAATATTTTAGCAATGTTTAAAACGTATTTTATTAGTACTTCTATTGTCATGTGAAAATAAACTAATGTGGAAAAGTTACCAGCCTTTATTTTGATAATATTTAAGAACTATTATTCAAATAAATAATACAGAGGTTGTTGAGAAGATTACCTTAACATCAAGAAATTATAACCAAGTCAACTCGAAGTAACTTGGATACATTGATTGGATAAAAACAATCGTGTCAATTATAAAAAGGAGAAATTATTATAAGATGATACCGACAGAAACAAAAATTGCATTAACTTACAGAGCTATTGAAGTCAAGCAGTCTACAGACTTTCAAGTTGAATGAGAAATCGGATTGAGAGGTCAACCAATTTATAAGTTTACTAGATGCTCCACCAGCAACGTCATTAAAATTACAAAAAAATTGTTTCTTACAAATTTTATTTATCATGAGAAATTGAGATTTGCATATTGCATTACATAAACGCATCCGTGGTAACTTGATATTAACAGAATATCCGGTCTCGAAATTTAGACGGTCTTGTAAATTAGCCTGATCAAGAAGCAAAAATAAAAAAATAGGCCCGGGCTTATTATCGCGGATTTACGGTGAAGTGTGGCAATACTTCTGGGAGGGGTAGGGGGCACCATGATGACTCAAAATGATCCATCAATGTGGGGTCGGAAATGCTTCCTTTAGGTGCTAGGTGGCGCCGCACGTTGAGTCCATGCTTTCCTGTAGAGGATCGCCATTTTGTAAAAGGAGACCAAGCTAACAGGATGGCAGAGTATACCAACACCGAATTAGCTGATATGCACCTGGCGTATAGGGCTGCAGGTAGCAGTGGGACTGGGGCAATGCGCCTGTATGCGGAACGTTATCCCACGAGGCGTACCCCTGGCCATGGTTTTTTTGCACGACTACATCAGAGGCTATGTGAAACAGGTTCCTTGGGAACACCTGCCAGAGATCGTCCCAGGACGGTGCGGACTGCTGACATTGAAGAGTGTGCTGCAGCAGGTACATGAAACCCAAAGTGTGAGTACACGATGTGTTGCACATGCAGTTGGGGCTTCCCAGACCAGCGTGTGGAGGATTCTCAGAGAGAATCAAATGCATCCGTTTCACGTGCAACGTGTCCAGGCACTGCAACCGGACGATTATGTACCTCGTCTTGCGTTCGCACAATGGTACCTCCAACAGTGTGCTACACATCCTTTCTTCGCTACAAATGTGTTGTTTACCGACGAGGCATCATTTGCTAGGGAGGGCATATTCAACACCCACAATGCTCATGCCTGGGCAGAGGAGAATCCGCATTCAACACGATGTCATGTTGCACAGATTCGGTTTTCGGTGAATGTGTGGGCTGGCGTGGTCGGAGATCACCTCATCGGACCTTACCTGTTGCCTTCTCGTCTTACAGGGAGTAACTACCTGCTATTTCTGCAGCAAGTGTTGCCCCAACTTCTCAAAGACGAGCACATTTCTGCATCGATGCAACGGGCGATGTGGTACCAACACGATGGAGCCCCGGCCCATTTCAACCGAGCCGTTCGGGACTACCTGGATGTTACATGGGGCCAACATTGGATTGGACGCGGTGGTCCCATGCGTTGGCCTGCTCGGTCACCAGGCATGTCATGCCTTTATTTTTATTTCTGGGGTCACATGAAAACACTGGTGTATGATACTCCTATTGACAACGCTGATGAGCTGGTTGCAAGGATCGCTGCAGCCGCCGGCCAAGTTCGAGATCGTCTAGGAATATTCCAGAACATTCGGGATTCCATGCGGCGCAGATGCGTGGCCTGCATTTCAGCTTGTGAAGGACATTTTGAACACTTCCTGTCACCTGTGTTCCATTTGTTTCTGTACATTTCGGATTACAATAAATTTCATTCTCCATCACTGTTTCGGTTTAAATTACCGGTTCAGGGAAGCATTTCCGACCCCACATTGATGGATCATTTTGAGTCATCATGGTGCCCCCTACCCCTCCCAGAAGTATTGCCACACTTCACTGAATCACCCTGTATATGTCTTCACATACGTTTCACTAGCTGGTTATCAAAACTGTCAGTGGAATTATGAGGAACTGGTAAAGGTTATAGGTATTTTTGCTGAAAGTGAGTATTTTCCGGACTCTTAACAATCATTGGTTTTTATCACTACAGCCTGGACACGATATCTTTCTAATTTCATGTTATTTTGAAAGATGAGTACTTGAAAGTTAGAAAAAAGAGAGAAAGGAAAGTATTGATTGTATTTCTTCTGCAACCCACAGAAAATATCTTGCTATGCCTAGCAGACAAATGTGGGGCACAATAGTCAAATGGAAAAAACGTAGAACGTAATTGTATTCGTCATTAACTCATCTGTTCCCTCGCATCTCCAGTGATATTAACAACTTATTCAAAGTTACACAATTAACAGTGCCAATGAGAAAAAGTCCTATAGGATCATTTATATTGTTAACATTGCATCCATATTGGAATTCTATAGGATTAAACAGTTAATTGAAGCCAGGATGCAATAGGGGCCTATAGGGCATATCCTATAAGAATTCATGGGAATATGCTTTAGGATTGTTTAGGATCCCATAGTGTAATTTCTTGTGGAATCCTTAATCATATACAGACCTATAAGCTATAGGCTAAATGATTCGATAGTAATTGAGAGGGTTCTACTGAACCATACACAATCCTACAAGCTATAGGTTATGTTATCCCATAACACACAATCGCACTCATTACAATCCTATTCAATACCCTTTCCAAACGTATAGGACTTTTTCACATGGGTGTCAAGCCTCCTTCACACATGTCCGTTCCGACCATCGGAACAGACGTGATGACGCATTTGACGTCATGGTTCGTTCTTCGGAGCACGGTCGGAGACGTATCCGACTGGTCGTAGCGAAGTTGAACCAAGTTCAACATTTTGTCGGTTGTCGGACGTAACGACCAATGAAATTGCAGCGACGAACTCATGACGGCAAGACATGTGGGCGTGTCTACGGTGTCTGTGGTGCCTATGGTGTTTTTGTCCTGCTACCAACAGATGGGGCTACGTTGCAACCGGCAAAATTTCCGTTGATGTGTGAATGCTCATCCAGCCCAACTTGTCGGTCGTACTCCAGCTCCGACGGTCAGAACGGACATGTGTGAAGGAGCCTTCACTTTCGATCCACTGTATGGATTTCTTCACGATGAAATTTTATAGCGAGATTATGCCACGCGATCCTCATGCGACAAAGCTCAGAGGCAAGAAATCTGTTTTCCTGCGACATATTGTAAAACATTGCAGCCACAGTTTCCAGGACATCAAACTTCGATGGGAAAGCATCTATCAACCAAGGACCCAATATATGCTAATGTACACTATAAAGAAATATATGAGATCCTTGCACTAATGTATTCAATGTTGCAATGTACTGAACAAGCGTGCACCAGACAAAGTTGAATGGTTACGTTTGTATTGATAATAACCACGTAAAGCGCATTCATTATTTCGAGAAAATTCTACTTGTTTACTTTCTAAGTTGTTTTGAACTATCATCTATGTACGAGGCAAAACTACAAAGTAGGCTTGGTTCTCCTGATCACAACAAGCACAGGTGGTTCTCATTAGTACTAAAAGTGCTCTTGTAGTGACCATTCGTGTGAAGTCTGTCGAAAAAATCCCACCAAATGTGAAGTGCGTGATGTCCAGGTTTCTTATTGCAAAAGGAAAAACACCTACTGAAACTTTTGGGGCATTTGGATGGGACATTTTAAACCACCCCGCATTTTCTCCTGACTTGGCGCCTTCAGACTTTATATTTTCACGTCCCTGAAGACTCACATTAGTGGGAAAATATTATTAACTGACAAGGAGGCGAGACAAGAGGCCCTGAACTGGAAAACGGAGATGGTAGTAAAATTCTTTGAAGGGGGCATAAAAAAACTTGTGACACCGCTCAAAACCTGCATGGAATGGAAAGGCAACTACGTGGAAAAATAGCTTACATATACTCATATACCAACAAAATCCAGTAATTGTATTTTAAATAAATTGTCTCTTAAAAAATATAAAAATCGAGTACTCTTACTTTCTGGACATGCCTCGTATCTTTGACAAAATTTTTGACATGTTGGACACTTAGCCAGTATTAGACTGAGTTTTGTTACCCGGGGATTACAAACTCCAGAAATACGATTGGATACCAGGCTGTTACTTGTACATATATGTTACTGTAACATCATTGAAATGTTTGATTTGAACGTTAATTCCGAACGAGTGCGAGAAATGAAGTCACACCATATTGAGAATATCACGTACAATTGGTCTGTATACACGTGATAGTGCATTAATATTGATCTCACCTGTGGTACAGCTTGACTACGGCCTATGTAAGTCGGTCCACAGCTAATTAGAGTGCTCCAATTTTGATTGGCAAGCTAACGAACTGCTACTTAGTGCTCAGTGGGTAAGCAATTTGTGTTAATTTTAAAAATACAGTAAAGCAAGCCCTTGTCAGATGATAATCTCCCAGTCTGTTATGACTTTGAGCCCTGAATTTTAAAGACCAGTCTCCAGCAGCTACCTCAGTTCTGCTAGTACCAAATGTGAAGATTGTCACCACTGCTCTGTGACCTCTTCCCGCCAATCATCTAAACATTTGCATCTTCTTGTCACACACATCCCCTGGGTCTGGGTGTTCCAACTGGTCTGAAATCCCTCCTGCTGTGATCTCTCTACCGTCGAGAAGACCTCCAAAAAAATTTGGACTAAATCCTGACATAGAAATACGGTCTACCCAATGAACTACTTCAGGAGTCGGGGGGAATGTGTGTAAATTACAACTCAAAATTATGATACAATGAATATACTCAGGGTAATAGTAAATATCTGATACACATTTGTGGTGACCCTCGAACTCTGACCTTTTTGTGTTTTCCCTCTGTTACCTGTTTTGACAGTTGGCTCGCTGCCAACTGGTCTTTTCTCAGAAACTCTTACTTGCTTTGCTAATTTTCTTGGCATTGTATCCATTCAACATATTCCGCAATTAATGGTGTTATTTAAACTATTTTCTTGTTGTCTTCTTCTAATTGGCTAGCCTTTCCTTCTTATAGCCGGTCTTTGCCTGGCTTGAGTCAGTCTCTGGTAGACAGCTGCCCTGTGCAACTCCATGCATGTTTTTGTGAGGTTCCAGTCCAATCGTATCAAGAGGAGATGTCTTGACCATTCGAAACACTCCAGCTTCAGGAGATCAGTGTCAGCAACATCACCCTGGTGGTGATGATCATCTTGTTCCGATTGTACCAGTGTCAGCAACATCACCCTGGTGGTGATGATCGTCTTGTTCTGATTGTATCTATATCAGCCATATCAGCCTGACAAGTCCCGGACATTAGAACATTTTCAGTCAGAGTTCCATTGTTTGGATCTCCTCGCGGGTCATCGTTTTCATCCTGGGACCTATACATCTATAAGTTGGGAAAGTCCCTGGACATTTTTGAGCCTTGACAACTGGTGTGTCATCGCTTGGACATCTACACAAGATCCTGGGACTGGAAGTTCCTCCCCAAAGCTCGTGAGTTTGCTCAGCGGCAGCCATTACAACCTGACTGACTCTAGGAAGACCTTTTTCTTAAAATCAACCATTACACCTTTTTGCGCTCTTGTTGAGTTGAGACGATATTTGTTAATTCGGTTCTAAAGTTGTTTCTATTAAAACTTTAGTGTTGATTTATCGCTGCTCCATTTCTTTCTTTCCGCGCACCACACATTATTGAAGTTCTATTTTCCATTTATTGTAACAAATAATTGTTAATTTCTTAAAAAACTGATATACGAGGCATATCCACAAAGTAGGAGTACTGTTGCCTTCTTGTGCTGGGGGATTTTTTTACCCAAAATTTGGCAACACTGTTCTGTAGGCTTGGTTCTCCTGATCACAACGAGCACAGGTGGTCCTTATTAGTACTAAGAGTCCCCTTGTATTGACCATACGCGTGAAGTATGTCGAAATAAAATCCTGCCAAATGTGAAGTGCGTGGTGTCATCAGGTTTCGGAAGGAAAAACACCTACTGAAATTTTTGGAGTATTTGGATGGAACATTTTAAACCACACCGCATATTCTCCTGATTTGGCGCCTTCAGACTTTCATCTTTTCACCTCCCTGAAGACTCACATTAGCGGGAAAATATTATCAACTGACAAGGAGGCGAGACAAGAGGCCCTGAACTGGAAAACGGAGATGGTGGTAAAATTCTTTGAAGGGGGCATAAAAAAAACTTGTGACACCGCTCAAAACCTGCATAGAACGGAAAGGCAACTACGTGGAAAAATAGCTTACATATATATCAACGAAATCCAGTAATTGCATTTTAAATAAATTGTCTCTTAAAAAATATAAAAATCTAGTACTCTTACTTTCTGGACATACCTCGTATCTAATATTTTTGAACTCTTTCTCAAATTTGAACTTTCAGGTTAAAGACAAATATCATTGTACGCCAAAAATTGGCATATCATTGCCCAAAAGGCTCATCTAAAACTTCTCAAGTAAATGCCTCACAAATGGTATACGCCTACACTACAAAAAGTATAAGGACTGATTTATACCTCTCCCAACTGAAGATGAAAGTGGGGCCCCGCTCTCTCAACGTACGTCACAATGTGTGAAACATCCAATGAGCTTCGAAGTTGGAAAATCACTTAGGTATGTCTGGTTATTCATGGCGAGCACCGTTTGCGGTCAATTCGTCGCCACACACGCATGACCAATTTCACCTCAGTGAAATGAGGGTGGGGCCCCACTTTCATCGTTAGTTGGGAGAGGTATAAATGCACAAATGTCCACAAATTTCTTAGAATCACCACTCATCCCTACTTTTTCGGTTAAAATTCCGTGATATGAACCCACAGATATTCCACTCTCCCCATTACATCTTCGTCAAAAAAGTTTTCAACATTGCAAACATTTCCTAGCAGTTTGAATTGTCAAGTTTGAAATTGAATTTCACGCATAAGCAACGCTATTCTTATGGGTCGTTTATAATGGAAATTCGCCATGAGTGCAAAAACACATACGTAATTCGAAAAACTGTCATACATTTTTAACTATGAGATATCAACAAACAGTAAGCGAGAGGTTAATTAGGAGATATCAAGGTTTCCAAGGCCCTTTACCGAAATTCCTTTGCACTAAATCTAATGGTGCAATAAATCAGTCTTAAAACTTTTCGTACAGTATAGGGTGTTTGGTTTATTAACTTTCTCCAAAATGAATTGAACACAATTCACACCTATTCTGCATCACCATTGACAAGGTATTGTAAGGTACCCTGAAAATTACACTAAAGAACAATCGCCAAAAATAAAGCTACAACTCATTGGATTTTTTTAAATTATGACTGCAGATATTACCGTCTATCCCTTCTCTATTCTCTTATACTTTTACCACAGGGTCACAGGCCGGTCACATGGATGCCAAATAAGCTGCGTAGTGCAGACCGCCTGTTCCTTTAGCCCTCCTTCACCTGCATCTGGTACCAATTAAAGATGGCTGCCTGCCTAGATCTTGCATTTGGTTTTCTTCCTCTACACTCTACAGCAACGCGTCATAAAATCAAGTGAGTGACATCAGCCCCTCAAAATTTCTGAGCATTACTTTAAAATATCTTAGATAATTTTCAAAAAATTTACAATGGGTTGTAGTCGTATATTTTTGTGATTGTTCTTGTGTAATTTTCAGGGTACCTTAGAAAACCTTGTCAGTTCACAGTAAACTCTTGGATGAACTTCAGGGTTCGAATAAACACAGTTATTAAAGTTATTTATTGCAATAAGCGAGATTAAATTGATTCATAAAGTGAACCTAAGTTGAAATTTATGAATATTTGGTAATAAAGTAATATGGTAACCATTATTATGCCTTAAGTATCTACTGCATAATAGTAATCTTTGTACAACCTTTTGTAAAGGGACCATCCTTAAAGACGACCTGACAAGGTTTTGTAACATACCCTGAAAATGGCACTGCAGAACAATCACCACAAAATAAGGAAATTACTTTTGGGAATTTTTTAATAAAATTATTTTACGAGATATTTGGAGAGAAATTGGAGTAATGAGTGAAATGTTTGCACATGCGCAGTTGAGTTGATGACGTCACTCAATGACGTTGACTCCAAGTATTGAAAGTTTACTTGCTCAAACCAGTTTCTGGTTGTAATAACTACCTGGGGCATTTCCACAGCACAGGTGCCCGATCCACCTATTACTGCTACGGATGGCACACATACTTGTAGAAATTTGACACTTAACAGGTGTATCTCCCTATCTACACCTGCTAACTGTCACTCCACTGTAGTAGATTCAACTGCTCACAGTTTGAAAATGGCTACACAGAAAAATCAGAAAATTTGCAGGAAGGTTCCACATTATGTGCAATATATTTCCTTTAAATTTCATAAATATTAAAAATGTCGAAAATTGCCATGTCAGGCCACCTTTAAATGATGTCATGACCCCAAAGGGAGGGAGGATGTCTTTCAAAGTGTGACATGGGAGGGGTGGGGGTTTATTGGAATGAGGTGTCTCAGCTCAAACGTTATCTGACACGTGCAATTTAAGAATGCACTTTCAATGACATTTGCCTCCTCAAAGTGCCATGGACAACTGATTTCTCCTTATATGGGCACTTGAAGGTCGAATATTTCCAGTTGAGATTGGGTGGGGAGAGGTGAAAGTATGGTCCCATCCCCCCAAATTTAAGTTTACCACAAAGAAATTTGGGATGTGACAGGAGGGGGGGGGGTTCAAGATAACACTAGTCAACAAAAAAACTTTTTTCATGTATCCAAAACAAATTGATGTGATTTACATGTAAAATAATGCTGATTCCGAAAATGATTATATTTTTCCCCTATCACGTCTAGATGATATATTGAAATATTTATTTTACATAAAATGTACAGGATTGTAATCCGTAAAGTAAGGTTATGTATTTTTAGAAATACAAAAAACCTTCATATTCAAAAATGTTTACATCAATTTGTACACAGAACATCTACCTATTTTTCTACATAATTTCATTCTGGTCGATGCATTTTTGTATTCGATGTGACAGTTTTTGTTTGACCAGTTTGCCTGGTTTTACATGGACATACGAAAACTGTTACAGGCCTACAAAACGATACAAAAATGAATCGAATGAAATGCAATTATGTAGAAAAATAGAGAGATGTTCTAGCTCTAATTTGATGGAAAGATTTTTGAAAATGAGTGTCTTTGTATTTAATAAAATGAGGCATTACTTTACAGAATAGCCTCATACAATGGCATATTCACACGATTTTAGAATTATATTTTCCATATTATGAAGATTGTACTTTTATAAAATATAATGTATTTTCTTAAAAATTCACTTTTTAGGATCTCTTCTTGTACACAGTTCTGCTTTCCCTGATAAGAAACCAGCAGTAATTATGCAACAAATTGTGATCTGATTTAAAGTTTTAGATTTAAAATTCGTTTTCTACATTTCACTTAGGAAAAACAGCATGTAGTAAACATTGGGTAGTGTAGTTTTCCATGTCTAAATGAAGATTTTTGACGGATTTTTGAAATAAATAAACATTTGAACACTTTCTTGGTATGGCTAAGCACATATGTTCGCTGCATAATAGAGGAAAAACTGCAAATTTTTTTCACTTGTTGCATTACAAGTTTTGTAACTCGTACACTATGCATTTGTCGACATTAGTCGTTATTGCCACTGTTAAAGTAAATTACATTTGCAACAACCTAAACCCAACCGCAGCTCTGTATGTCCAATGGTTACCGAGATAGGACACTTCCAAAGTGGCGATTTAAAAAAAAAAACAATGAGCATTTGAAGATTTGCTCTTCTTTTGGGAAAAATATCAGCGAAACTGCTCATTCTACAAGAAAAGCCACACGCAGTACACTGGTAGTACGTTCATTGGCTTTCATTTAAGCACAAGAATGAGTCTGTAGACCCAACAGGTCTCTTGCAATCATAAAAGAAGTGAAAATTGGCCTTGTGTATATAGAAATCCCATCATTAAAAAAATTGTGACGTGATAGACAGATTTAGACTTCAAATTCGTTTTCTACATTTCAAAACACTTCAGAAAAACACTATGTTGTACCGGATACAAAAATCGTGTTGCCTAGTGTAATGTGACAACTGTGCGAAATGGGGTGGGGGAGGAGGTCGAAAATTTATTGTAAAAAATGTGTGACATCATTTGTGGATGGTTGCAAAGGAATAAACCCTGGGCTTGAATAAATAAGCGCTTATTTCGGGGAAAAGCCCCTCTCGACTGGCTTTTTTCTCGACAACTTAAAAGCAGCTGGCGTCTTTTCTGCGCATGCGCAGAACATTCAGCTCAACAGCCAAAACGGCTATTAAGCCGTTTCTCCGCTTGTAAGCAGTGCTTTGAAACGCCCTACTGTAGTCTCTTTTTAAAGCCCTGATGATGGCTCTGCAGCAGAGCCAAAACTATTTGGAAAAATGGAATAAAGGAGTGTTTGTAACATTCTTTGACCACTGCTGTATGAGTTGAGGATCTCTAGTTTAGTCATTATCTGACTCATAATGGTTCCACAATCAAGATTTTAACAAAAATTCTTGAGTTTACTGTGTATTGGCAGATCGAACATATCTGTTGGGGTTTCAAAAATGTGTGAAGTGCATTGCGTGAAAACAAAGCAAAATATCGTGCTCATTGACTGATGAGTCATTCGTCATTTCAAGCCTGAATATTCCCCAACAGGTTTTTTATTCCAATTGTGAGTGCGCAGGCAAATTTGCATGATCTGCGGGGTGCTGTCACGGTGCTTCTATACTTCGTCAGCATGGAAATTTTGTGTGAATCGCTCGATCGACCTAATCAACAAAAACCAAACTGATAGATACAACACTCCTGGTATGACTAGCAGCACAGAAGACCTCCACCATCTTCCCGCCACATCACACTTTCATCTGGAGTGGTGTATATGTTTATTGGTCTAGTTGGTGTGTTTATTGGGGAAAAGTACCAAACAAATATTCGCGTCTGTAATAGACAGCATAGCAGGAGCGCCCTTATCGATCGATGCCTTTACTTGATGGTCGCCGTTAGTTTCCCTCCCTTCATGTCAAGTTCTTTTCGTTCAAACCCTATGGTTCAAACCTAGCTTTCTCATGTCTCCTGGTTGGCGTGGGTGTTTTGTTGTAGGAGAACAATTGATTCTAGCCGACTTTTTAATCATTAAACTGTAAATCATCAAGCCTAAAGCATGATTATAGTTCTAATACAGTTCTAATATATCATACTATATGTATTACATATATGGCTGCAGTCGCCTGGCTATACATACAGTATATTGTAAATGATTTATGTTATAAGAGCAGCGGTTTTCCTTCTTGGTGAGCATTCATTAATGATGCTACATTTCATTTCCTATTTAAAAACCAGAGCATTTGCGGACATGGGTTCATAGGACATTTACATGTTGTTTCCATGCAGGGAAGGCACCTTGAAAGTTTGTCCCCTGAATTGTGAAACACCCTGTATATCGTATAGCTTCCACACAAACCGTTTGTAAAAGCAAAATATAATTGTCTTACAAAATTGTCGAGCAAGTATGTTTATGCATACGTATAAATGATTATAATTATTTTCTGCGGTAGACTTTGTCTAAACTGATACTGTTGGGAACTGAAGGAGATTCAGCCTAGAATTTGGGCAGTACATTAGCCCAATTAAAAATTATATAGGCCCAAAATCAATATCTTTCTGAATGCATAATTTTCAGCTCCCATTTGAAAATATAAATGGAAGCTGACAAATTGGTTAAAACTCTGGCGAAAATCTTGCTATAGAAAGGTGACAACATCCAGAGTATGTTATCGCTACAGAACATTAGGAACCAAATAAGAACGCGCACACAAAAAAGTTGCGGGGCATCCGTTATCATAGTTATTAGATACTAGTTATTATAAAAAAATTATTAGCTGTTTGTATCGACAATATTCCGTCGCAAACTGATGGACTTTATTATGAATCTTTGCCGTCATTCATGGAGTTTCATTCAGACAAAGAGAACTTTAAACGAGTTCCTGTGAAACTATTTAGGATTTGAAAAATTAATTGCAAATCAAGTAGAATGTCGGCCATGGAGATACCAATTATTAAAAATAGCCTGGAAATAGCGTTTCACAGCTTACTGAATTTAATAATGGCAGAAACCATGAACCAACTGTGGTGAAATCTTTGCAGAAGTTATATGGAAAGAATAAAATTGTTGTGTATCTGATGAACAACATTTTCCAAATTTTATGCAAACATTGTTTTCATTCAAAGAAGCATTGAAAAATTGAATTTATAGATTTGATATGGAATTACATAATAGGTACAGTTATGAAGTTATCGAAGTACGGCTGCATTAATGAATAAATCATGGGTCTGTTATCAATTTCTCCGCAATCATCAGCTTCCCTTTTGTAATTTCACACGTTTTCGTGGGTCATATCCCTATGGTCACTCACATCAACTAACGAAAGTTCAAAATGTAATATCGCCATTTAGCACATTTTCGGGAAATTAGTGCATACCTCCTATACCTATAGAAGTCAAAACAAACATGTGCATCACAAAGCGATTCTGTACGCCCACTGTCACATCCCTCTAATTTCTTACAACAGTTCAGTTCATCATCTTAGTAGCCATTTAAAAACATTAAATATTCATGTATTGCAATGACAATTTGAAAATAAAAATTATATTATATTTACAAAATATTGAATGTTGAATAAATTCACGTATAATATTGCGCTATCAGCAAATGAAACATATTTGACAACCACGTTTGTGACTTTCAAAAGATCCATTGTCAAATTGAGTGTGAAAAAATTTAACGTCCATTTGCAAATGATAACTTTCAAAAATAAACAGAAAAACTGTAACATGCTATTGTCTAGTAGATTTCGATTATACAATGATAGACGATATAATTTCTGGGGTCGAGAATCGTATATTAATTAGTTTGACTTACGTGGTGCGAAACTAACAACAAAAACAAGAATGAAGATAAATGCGTGTCAGTTGTTTGACTGCAAGTAGTTTTATTTGCCGGCAATTGAATTGCCAGTAGTGCGTTTCATAGCTGTCGTATTCTTTCTGCTTAGATGGGCGCACTTTATTGTCTGCATTCGTATTGGTCAATTACGTATATACCACTGCTGGTTTCACAACTGCACCGTGTTACACAAAACGTGCTAATAATATACCACCGGACATAAGTATCTTGGCAATCATTCCGTATTCGATTGCGTTACAGCAATTACCAAAACTTGTGTCCGCTGCCATACTAGTGTTCAAAGATAACCAAGTAAAATATGCTTATAGGCATGGCGTACAAATACACAGTTTTTATTCTGTCAAAACAAATTGTGTACAAACTGTAATTGCCACTATTTAAACGCTCTATCAAAGCCCTTCCAAAAAACCGTTTGTATACTGTTAAATTCCAATATTTCTTAGGGCGTTGCATGCCAAAGTAATGGAATAGAACAGCACTCAGCATGCAGGTATATTTCACAGGTATCCATTATAAATTTCATACAAATCCTGTTTGAATAGGCCATAACTTACCACAAATAGCTTAATAAGAATTGTATGCAGTGTTCCAGTCTAGAGTTTTTTGCAGCTATGTTACCGATTTCTGTAAGGGTTCTATTTATGTCAGTAACTGCGGCAGCAGCTAGGCATAAGTGGCAGGTGAGATTTTCACTGATGATTTTCTTTAAATTAAAGTAATTAAATTACAACAGTGCCGGACATTCGTTGAAGAACGATCACTTTTGTTGCAATTTCAGCAATTAAAAATTTATTTAACAGTTAAATCTATTTTTATATTGATAAAAGAGCACTAAGAAATGTTTCTGACCAAAAATAATAGGCATAATACGGGAATCCTCCGAAAAAAAAATCATGCAAACTGAATAATGACACTTTAAAACCCGGACATTCGTTTAAGAACGTTGGTTTAAAATACAATAAAATTGATTAAAACGAAGTGCGATCACCCTTATTGATGAAATTTTGATAGATACGGCTTCCAATATTGTCATTAAAATTGTGTCTTTCTTCTGTGATCAATGTATATCAAGCAGCATAAATAACATTGTTGAAATCATTGGCTCCTCTGAACTGCCACCCATTTAAATAAAATCTGTGGACCAATAATTAGAACTGAGAACTGGACTTTTTAACAGGACAATTCCTCCATACATCTTTCTGCTATGACAAAAAGTTGGTAAGTTGGCCAGAAAGTGCATGTTTTGGATTGCCCATCAATAAGTGCTGACCTCAAATCAATTAAGAACCTGTGGAGTGTCTTAGTTCACAGATTTTATTTAAATGGGTGGCAGTTCAGAGGAGCCAATGATTTCAACAATGTTATTTATGCTGCTTGATATACATTGATCACAGAAGAAAGACACACTTTTGTTTACAATATTGAAATCCGTATCTACCAATATATCATCAATAAGGGTGATCGCACTTCGTTTTAATCAATTTTATGGCATTTTAAACCGGCGTTCTTAAAAGAATGTCCGGGTTTTAAAGTGTCATTTTTCAGTTTTCATGATTTTTTCGGGGGATTCCCGTATTAAGCCTATTATTTTTGGTCAGAAACATTTCTTAGTACTGTTTTATTAATATAAAAATAGATTTAACTGTTAAATAAATTTTTAATTGCTGAAATTGCGACAAAAGTGATAGTTCTTAAACGAATGTCCGGCACTGTAGGTACAAATTTGCGTTGAACTACGATATACAGTTGGCCAAAATATATTTAACAGGTGTCTATAGTATAAATTGTAGGTTCTTATTTAGAATATTATTTTCACAAAATAATTCACTAAATACTTAATTTAATGATCAATATAATATCAGTGTGTGATTTCGCTGCAATGGTGACTGCCTTAATACAATTCAATATGCAAAATATGCAAACCTCTCAGTCCTGATATATTAGAAGTAAAAAATGTGCCATGAAAGGAAGCAAACCTGAAACATACGCCTTCTTTTTAGCGGTAAAAACGTGCTCAAACACATTATTGAAGGGCAACATAGGTATACATGAGGCTCAAAATCAATTGCTTCAGTGCAATGAATGTACGCTTATATCGATCCTTACCCGTCCTCCATGACGAACTTATCTCCGTCCAACTCTACACATTTTCCTTTGCCAGTCATCGTACCTCCGTTGATGTGGATCGGGTGACGAACACCGCTTTGGAACCACATACCCGACCACTTTTCAGGAAAGTAGCATTCTCCTGCAAAAACACAAAAAATTCACGAGTTTAAGAAACATAATCTTTAACAATGAAAAAATAAAAATGTATTAGTTGCCAGAATATGCGAAGATCATTACATCAATAACTGAACTGAGTATACCATCACTATACTGTACTTTCTGCAATGTAACTACAGTTTTCTCGTTTTCATACACTATTTACTCGTATAGACCTACCTACTAAATATTCTGACTAGCACAATTGAAAGGTTATACGTATATGTTTATTTCATATGTTTATTTATTACAAATTACAAATTTAGCTTCAGTTATAGAATTTTTCAAGAAACCAGGAATATACCGGGTGAGTCATAAGTCCAGTGACGGCCTGTTGTTTTTTTAAATGAATGGTGCAGGAATGGAAACGCACATGGAAAGTACTCAGCAGGTTGGGGGCTATCGAACTACATATGTACCCATTGGTGACCTTGAAAGGTGGGATCAAGGTCATTGAAATGCTAACTTTGTAATTATTGGCGCTAGTGGGCTGATATCATTTAGCGAAATGTTCAGCGCCATGTTCTGAACATAATGCAGCAAATAGATTGAAAATCGGATAAGCAATGCAAAAGTAATGTGTAAAAAACCGGAATGTGCAACCATGAAAAGATTTCCAGCCAGCTCCCTTGTTGTACACAAACAGCATGCAATTGCAAGGCAGGGAAGCACACACCAGGGTATTGGTTAGGAAAGCTTTTTACGAGACAGCTTTTCACAGGGCTGCCATTCCAGTTTTTCCCACATAACGTTTGCATTGTTTATCCGAAATTATCAATCTGTTTGCTTCATTATGTTTAGAACATGGCGCTGAACATTTTGCTAAATGATATCAGCCCACTAGCGCATATAATTACAAAGTTAGCATTTCAATGACCTTGATCAAACCTTTCAAGGTCACCAATGGGCACGTGGTTAGATAGCCCCCAACCTGCTGAGTACTTTCCATGTGCGCTTCCATTCCTACACCATTCATTTACAAAAACAACAGGCTGTCACTGGACTTATGACTCACCCGGTATACTGCATCCATTTCTGTATGACTATGTAATTTTAATTTCAAATATTAATGGTTAGCTCAATATGGAATAAAAATGCTGTATATAGTCCACATTAATGTTGGGCAGAAATAAAAAATAACAGCAGCATAAAATGAGAGGGCAAAATTAAATTGCTTTAATTGTTGTGAAAGCAGACAAAGTGAATTAAAATAAACAAAAGTGAACTGAGTTCAAAGTTCACAAAAGCAAAAAACAGCATTGTAACATAGGCATTGATGTTCTGACCGAAGGAATTACCTGCTTCCTACAAAAAATAGTGTGCACTTAACTTCTGTTATTACACTTACAATGTGAAATGGTATCATTCCATTAATTCTGAATGCCATGAAAAGGCGACTTTTTATAACTTGGCATTCCAATGTTTAAATTATTTAGTTCTTACATATATGTGTGGTTCCATGCAAGTGTGGATATGAAGGTGGTTTCGAACAGGCCATATATCAATATTGCAAGAATAATTTTTAAAATTGACTCATCAATGATCCAGTAATGAGCCACCGACGTTTGGGCTCTTGTGCCCATGCATTGGAAACTTCTAAAGTCTTATTACAGAAACAAGCCATACCCTGCCACACGTTGCTGTGGCTCACCGTGAAGGCTTTGACGAATTTAGAACCTTGGAGTGTGCTACGGACCTTTCAAAGGTGTAGATGTGCTCCACCTTTGCAAGGTTCTGCACTCGTGGATTAAGGAGACCAAGGAGGGTAGGGAACAGACCATGGGAAAGTTGAAATTATACTCACGGAGTTAATTCTGTGCTTTGTGTTTAATAACTGCTGCGTTGAACGACCCGATGTTATTCAGTGTTTTGAAAGTTAGGAATGGAATAGGAAAATTGGAACGAAGCAGCGAAATTGGAATGAAAAACCTTAATTGGGATGCAACAGGAAATTTTGAACGAAATATGGTTTGTTGCATCCACCAGATGGCGCTATTTTTCTTGGCGATTTAGACTACACCTCTCACAGGTAAGTCAGGTGGGTAATGGGCACCCAATAACACTCAGGGGGTGGAGTGCGCCGCTGTGCCAAAATTTGGTGTAAATCTGTGCAGTAGTTTGGGAGGAGTTGTGCGACAACACATGCTTCGGGAAGTGTTTGTTGTCAAAACGCTACACCAGGGTTCAAATGATTAGCGCATTGCTGAACGCCGTAGTAAATAAAGAATTGCAATTTATGCAGGAGAACAGCTACAGCTTCGATTCGTTCAATTACGTCAACATATTATGTGCTGAAATAAATAGACAGCATGTACAGTATTAGCCCCTAAATATTAGCCTCCCTGTCACACACCCATGAAATTTGAAATAAGAATAGACTTTTTCTAAAAGTTGCCTTTACATGTTGCAATTCCCTACGTGTTTTGCCCAACCAAGCCAAATGCACTAGAAAGCACATGTAAACTGAAGAGGGTGGCTTACCACACTTATTAATTGAGACCGTTGCAGCCGATAATAATTTGGGTAAGATTGAAAAATTTGACTGAACTTTAGAACGAAACACACCTATTTTAGTAATATGCAACATCCTCAACGATAATAATTTGCATGCGATTTTAAATTATATATGCGGGTTAAGACTATAGGTTTTCAACTGGAAATTAAAAACGGAAAGGTATGATGTTTTAAAACTACAAAATAATTTATTTTAGGCTCAGATTGTTTATACCTACTACGAATTTTGCCAATGTGCATAAAAACTGAATAGAAATTTTCGTGTGGGAACTTTTGGGTGGATCAAGGTAATGAAATACGGAATGGAAGCCAAACTCTTAGCTTACTTAAAGCCTTCAGTTTGTGATCTTGTGACAAATAGACCTGAGAAAATAAATACAGTCAAAGCCGTTTAACGTAGCCGCCGGTTAAGCGTGGCCGCCAGCTAAGGTAGCCAGAATGACCTAGTACTGATCAAACGCAGTGTTTTGCATGTTGGAAGCTCCGCTTAGCGTGGCCACAAAACCCCCATTATGCTGTGTAAATTGTGGGTAGGCCAACATTTTGCACACAGTAGCCATCATAGGTTTTGAAAGTTTTGCACAAAATAGCGAGCTGATTTTTCCCAATGGGCAATTTCATCTCTCTGGCAAGTTGTGCACCATGCATCCCTCCGTCAACAAGATATCCGAGACTTTCTTTGAAATGAATAATGCCTTTGTTTATGGAACATCTTAATTCGCAAACAATTTTAGAAAAATACATATCCACAAAGTAGGTTCCATAAGATACAAAGTTATGCGTTTCTGCTTACCCAGAGCATTCGTGCTTCATGTCTTATAGCACCTGGTTGTGAGCATGGATTATTCCAAATCTGTTTGCATACTAGTAACCCAAATTGTATAAATTACTACAGTCCTCCCTCAATAATCCGGCCCTTTGATAACCAGCGCATCCGGTAATCCGGCGTTTTGTTGGCCTTCCTCCTGTAGATTTTCTGCAGAAATCAACGTTTTTCTGTAGAAAATCTTTTGTTGTATTGTTACAAAACAATAAATTTGTTCTTAATTTGTACTGTTTTAGCTTGTTTAACTTCAACTTTCAATACAAATGTGTAACATACATGCCCTATATGCTACGTGTACAATAAAATGTAGTTTCTGCTGTTAAAATCCGTCATTATTAGTTAATTTCCGGTAGTCCGGCGTTTTCGATAATCCGGCGGTGCTCTGGTCCCATATCTGCCGAATTAACGAGGGAGGACTGTACTTCTTAATCTTGATTAGCATTTAAAAATGGGCAACGAATATTCCAATGTAGTAATATATCCATGTACCGACAAAACGATGATAGAGCAATCGATGTTAGCAATTGTTTAATAAAAAAATTCAATTCGCTTAACCTGGCCAACCGGTTTACGTGGCCAAATCGGGTAGGACGGATGTGGCCACGTTAACCGGCTTTGACTGTAATTGGTAACCAATTTGAGTCGAATATACCCCACTCTCGCCCTATTTCATTCTCAATTTCTTGATGTTGAAGATTTGCAAATTCCGCACAATCAATAAAAATACTCGTAAATCCTCACAACTGGTAAATCATTTACTCATCCATATTTTATTAATGCAGACATATGTACATAGTATACCAAAATTAGAAGTAAATTACTTGATACTAATTTAATATTCAAATCTCTTTGGGAATTAACTGCTGTACTATACTTATCCAGTGTGAATTGAATATCTACATCAACCACATCAGGATAAATTACAATGTTCAATACGCAAGCAATAAGAAAGAAATTCAGGAAATGTTGTTCTTTTTTAAGATTGATAATGGCGTCTGTTTTTGGCACTTTTATGGGCTGGGGAGAATAATACCGGCTCGGAAGGGAGGGTCATTACTGCGATTGCGATTATAATCGTGACGTGGTTAGCATTTCGTGACTGGAATGTTATGGCAGACAAATGAGATCCCTTTAATGTGCGGTAGGAGGTACAAGTCCCCTACTAGCAGTTATTCACACTATAAGAGCACCTGTACGGGCGTCGCTATTTGTCTTCGTCTCCCAAATCCCACTGAAATATTAGTTTCTACTTATTGATATGTATACAATGAACATACCCATACAGTCATGTTTACACGTAGGCTATATGTTCTAATAAGACTGGGTGCTTTATCCGATCACTGGCAAATCCCGTACTCGCTTTATCCATGCGTCAATAAATAATTGTCAGCTGCCCTGTATATAATGATAAATATTCCATCGCACTGATCCAGTTAGCAAACGAATATGAATTCTTTCAGTAGGTTGTACGATCAGAAAAGCCCATTGCTGTATTACTTCATAATCACTACGATTTTGCATCGAAATTACATTATGCCTCTTTCAGCAATTACCAAGACATCCAATTGCTTCAGCGGAGAGCAATGTCATGCAAACCATGGGACGTAGGCGCGTTCAATAACTGCTTTTCGATTACAATTTGTCTGTTACGTCAGCATTTTCAGCATATTGTCTCTCCTTCACAAGCTACATTCAGTGAGAGGCAACAAAAGTGGAACACCGATAAAAATTTTCAATAACTCCACGACGGTTTTGCAGACTTAAAAATAAGGGAGCGTTCAACAATGACGTAACTGAAGTAGATAGGTCGGTCGGTCAGTTAAAAGTGACAAAAGATGATGGAAGTGGGTAGGTGGTTTGTCAGTAGGTGACGTCATAATATTTAACATAGAATTAAATATGAACAAGGGAAAAATTTTCGGTGGCCATCTTCGTTTCTGTGAAGTTGTGTAGTTTTTAATAAATAATTAAGACCGGTATGAACAATTGGTTTCTTTCTAATTATTGGATTTTAGCTTTGGAGTTTTATTTAAAAATAAATGACGAAATATCAGGGAGGTAGGTAGTGGGTAAGCAAAAAATGACAAATGATGACTGGGGGAGGTAGGTCGCTCTTTCGAGGGCAATTTTTTGATGACGTCATTGTTGAACGCTCCCTAACCTTCGGATGGTTGCAACATGGGAGGTGACAATTCAAAACCTCCCCCCCCCGGTGAGCAAGGATTGGTCAGTTCACTTTTTATTACTAGGATTAATCCCTAAGAATTCGCTTATTTCCGGTTCCTTCAGCATTTCCACCTGGGGAAGGTTTTGAATTGTTACCCCACCCCATTGGGGGCGTACATCTGAAGGTTCCCTTTAGGGACCTGTTAGCAACTAACATGACAAGTTTCAATGAAATCGTTGAAGAGCTTTCGGAGTTAATTGTCCTGTTTGCAAACCCACCCATGAAAATTTACAGTTACAAAAAGAATTTTATTCTTAATTTTATTTTGTAGCCCTGAAAAGGGCTGCTTTGTTTGTTGAAACCGAGACAACTAATTATTTCAGCAGGGTTGAAATTGACTGCTGGATTTCCATCTGTGGTAACTCGTCCCAAATTTTCTGCAGTGCAATCTTAAATTCAGCGATAGGCCATTTATAAGAATTTTGATTTCAAATTTGGCAGTTTTTTTGAAATTGGCTGCTTCCTTAGTGTACTAATTTTTACAAAATTTTGACCTGCTCCGAACTAATAGAAAAGAATATGTGTTCCTCAACTTTCATATTAAACTTTTTTACCAAGTTGCCACACTGTGTTTGTTTTTAATAATCATGTACAGTGAAACCTGTTTATGTTGGACACCATCGGTGCAGCCAAAAAGCGTCCAAGTTGGACAGTTGTCCAATATATTCAGGGGCGACAATTTTTTTTTTAAATTCTTCTTTTATTTATCATAAATCACTTCAGATGTAAAAAACATACATATACATGTGAACAAGATACTTCTACAATTCATTAAAATAACTTGTAATAATGGTTTGTTTTCTTTTCAAATTGAAATTATTATGCCACGCTTCCACATATCTTTCAGATTTTTTGAGAATATTTGCCACAGAAGATTTTTATACTCCAAAATCTTTTTCCAATTTCCGAAATGATTTGCCAGACTTAGCAGCATCAATTAAATTAACTTTTTGATCTAGAGTCAATTCTTTTAGCTTGCGTTTTGACATCGTATTTAATGACACTTGTGTCAGAACAGTACCAGAGACGACTGTCTGTGTTTACATTACTCCACCCCCCTACCCCTCGAATTCAGTCCGGCCATCATGTGCATCTGGAAAATGACCTTAAAGCTACTCCAAAGGTGCACAGCAATGTAGTGAAAACGTCCAACTTAGATAGGTTTGCTATCATTTCGTGCAGATTTTCCCGTCCAATGTCTAAGGTAGACAGGTGTCCAAAATATCCAGGGGTACCACAATGTTAACTCTATGGAAGCGATTCTGTGCATACAAAAAGTGGTCAACTTGACCAGGTGGCCAACATTTTCAGGTGTCCAACTATACAGGTTTCACTGTATTAGCTTCAGCGTGCTTCGGCTGTCGCCAGAAAATAGTCCTGTCACCTAATAAATTCAACATCAGCAAACTGCTGAAATAGTTTGTTGTCTCCGTTTCAATATAAAGCAGCCTTTTTCAGGGCTACAAATGAAATTGAGAATAACATTATTTCTGTAATTGTAAATTTTTATGGTTGGGCTAGCAAGCATGGTAACAAGTGTTAGTTGCTAACAGTTCCTTAAACAAACCCTGCTAATTTTAAGTAAGTGCACAACAGTTGTGGAGTTATTGAAACTTTTTTTCAGTTTTCCATTTTTTTGGCCTAACGCTGTAGATATATGTACATAGCCTGGCTCATTGATTAGATTATCGGATATACAAATTTCATTTATTTCTATCAACGTCAGCGTGGAAGAAGGTGCACACATGATGCACACGATTCAGATAAATTATGTTAAAGGTGAACTGTGACGTCATGACTGGAACCCAATTGAGCTGGTTTGCCGAACGCAAATTTCAGTAGGGGAGGTTGGGGTAGAGTGAGCCATGGGGCAGTGTGTTCCACATGCTGTTCTATGGATGCTATTGGTTGGATAGTTCCCATGATTGAATGTAGACGGAAACATATCAATAGTTGGTATTTGATGTGGTTTGTTTGAAGATTATTAGGCTCTTGAAGGTAAAATCTGCATTTTTCAAGTTTTTCATGTGAAAAGTGAATTTCTTGAATGCAGGTATATACATGATCAGTGTTTCCCTTGTATGCTTGATGAAGTTGCTAAATTTTTATAAGTATTTAATAGAAACCAGACTTTGAGCTAAGCTTTGTTTGATCGATCTAAGACACGTGGTTAACGAACGCTTGCGTGTTTTTCCAAAATGGAAGACTTGGGGCACTGTGAGCCACTGTGACTGGGGCAGTCTGAGCCAAGAATACGAAGGTGTATTCCTATACGTAAAGCTTCAAAAATTTTAAACTTGGAGCAGCCAACATTTATTGTGGATGCTGATGATGAGGCATCATTTTCGCATTCACACATCATTCAGAAGCTACCAGTCCCTAAATATCTTGAAGGATCTGCATGCAAATCATCCCAACTTGTATTTTCATGCGACGTCAACAAATATCTTAATTAGTAATTTTATAATAGTAATAATATTACATTTTTAAAAAGAAATTGTAATTTGACATTTTCTTTTAATTCAAGTTAATTTGTTTCACAATTTTCACAATTTACAGCAGTGTCAAATGCGGCACGCTTTGCCCCATAGGGTGGCACACACTACCCCATTAATGGGGCTGTGTGCCATTTGTCTGTAAGTTTTAAGTGCTCAAAATATATAAGTGCAATTAATATACAGTATATTACAGTATTGCAAATTAGAAGTAGAATGGTTTATCTGTATTTGCGTCAAATAATTTGTTCATTTACTCATCAAATGTGTTCTCTATTTCGCCTGAAGTAAAAATTGGCTCACACTACACCAACCTCCCCTATGCTGGAATTCAAAATGGCGGATTACATGTTTGTTGCGAGAATCATTTGTGAAGCGCTCTCTAGCGGGATTTTCCCACATTGCACTGAACATTGAATGGTGGCCGCCATCTTTTCAAGCCATGAATCTGTCGACAAATTTTCGACTGAGACAGAAGTCTGTCTAACTGACGTCGGTCCTCAGTCGACTGATTTTGCAGGCCAAACAACCGTTTAGTTGACTGAGGCCAGCATGAATTGCCGATCAATTTTTCCAGATAATGCTCAGTCGACTAGACAAAAACTAAATTGCCGAATACGCCCAAAATGTGGAAACTGCCTGCAAATTTTAATTTTTTTTTCCCGCGGCGCCGTTTTCAAACTGTGAGCAGTTGAAAATGCTAAAATATTTTGACAGATAATAGGTTTTTTCCATCCAAAGCCAAAACCCAGTATCTGTCAAACTATTCTATGAATGGGCTGCTATCAGTAGCAGTAAAACGCCCGAGGCCCCAAGCCTATTAAGGCAACTGCACCTGTGCTCAATGCCGGTTTGAACAAGTAGGCTTTCCATGCAACAAATCATCGGCAATTAGTTCGCTCTTTCACTTTTAATATCTCAGGAACTAATTGATTAAAAAATATTTCCAATGAGTTGTAGTTTTATTTTTTGGTGATTAATCTTCAAGATGTCCAGATAATTACCACAAATAGAAACGATGCTATACATACAAGATATCCATTGGCCCCTTTCAAACATATGTTGACATCTCAATCGCCATCATATACAGTATGCTACTATATTAATTAAAAAAGTAAAGAACGTTTTGCCATAATAAAAAAAAATGAAAGATATCAACATGAAAGTTTATTTAGAAAGCCAAAGTATCTTACTCTATTTTTCAATGTAATCGTCATGGCTGTCTATGCATTTAAGGTTCGTCTCCAAGTGATAAGTCCGCCTACATTTTTGCTCACCTGATTTGCAATTTTTTAATACCTTCAATATATCTGCATTCTTTAGACACATTATGTCAATGTAAGCACTTTTTAAAATTATCGTGACATAATTAAGATTTATGTTTTTTTAATAAATTAACAAAAAAACATATTTTTAGGTGTTTCATAATTACAGGGTTATTCAGTGAAGTGTGGCAATACTTCTGGGAGGGGTAGGGGGCACCATGATGACTCAAAATGATCCATCAATGTGGGTCGGAAATGCTTCCCTGAACCGGTAATGTAAACCGAAACAGTGATGGAGAAGGAAATTTATTGTAATCCGAAATGTACAGAAACAAATGGAACCCAGGTCACAGGAAGTGTTCAAAATGTCCTCCACCGGCTGCAATGCAGGCCTCGCATCTGCGCCGCATGGAATCCCGAATGTTCTGGAATATTCCTGGACGATCTCGAACTTGGCCGGTGGCTGCAGCAATCCTTGCAACAAGCTCGTCAGCGTTGTCAATGGGAGTGTCATACACCAGTGTTTTCATGTGACCCCAGAAATAAAAATCAAGGCATGACATGTCTGGCGACCGAGCAGGCCAACGTACAGGACCACCACGTCCAATCCAATGTTGGCCCCATGTAACATCCAGGTAGTCCCGAACGGCTCGGCTGAAATGGGCCGGGGCTCCATCGTGTTGGTACCACATCGCCGGTTGCATCGATGCAGAAATGTGCTCGTCTTCGAGGAGTTGGGGCAACACTTGCTGCAGAAATAGCAGGTAGTTACTCCCTGTAAGACGAGAAGGCAACAGGTAAGGTCCGATGAGGTGATCTCCGACCACGCCAGCCCACACATTCACCGAAAACCGAATCTGATCAGCACGACATCATGTTGAATGCGGAATCTCCTCTGCCCAGGCATGAGCATTGTTGGTGTTGAATATGCCCTCCCTAGTAAATGATGCCTCGTTGGCAAACAACACATTTGTAGCGAAGAAAGTATGTGTAGCACACTGTTGGAGGTACCATTGTACGAACGCAAGACGAGGTACATAATCGTCCGGTTGCAGTGCCTGGACACGTTGCACGTGAAACGGATGCATTTGATTCTCTCTGAGAATCCTCCACACGCTGGTCTGGGAAACCCCAACTGCATGTGCAACACATTGTGTACTCACACTTGGGGTTTCATGTACCTGCTGCAGCACACTCTCTTCAATGTCAGCAGTCCGCAACATCCTGGGATGATCCCTGGCAGGTGTTCCCAAGGAACCTGTTTCACATAGCCTCTTATGTAGTCGTGCAAAAAAACCATGGCCGGGGGTTCGCCTCGTGGGATAACGTTCCGCATACAGGCGCATTGCCCCAGTCCCACTGCAACCTGCAGCCCCATACGCCAGGTGCATATCAGCTAATTCGATGTTGGTATACTCAGCCATCCTGTTAGCTTGGTCTCCTTTTACAAAATGGCGATCCTCTACAGGAAAGCATGGACTCAACGTGCAGCGCCATCTAGCACCTAAGGGAAGCATTTCTGACCCCACATTGATAGATCATTTTGAGTCGTCATGGTGCCCCCTACCCCTCCCAGAAGTATTGCCACACTTCACTGAATCACCCTGTATATGTCCGCCATTGTTATGACATCGCTGGTTACGAATATGAACACTACCTTTTGAAATTATTTTAACAAACGATTTGAATTTCTTAGAGTTTTCTTAGTTTCAGACGAAATTTCTCCCCACTGATATAGACTTGTATTGCTTTACACCTCATAGATCATTCTTGTGAGCTATCCTATAGGTTTTTAATGGAGTTTAGGTCAGGTGATTATGGTGGCCAAATTTATTTCGATTGCAAGACGGCCAGATATCAAACCAAACCTATGGTGTGGACAGTTGTGCAAAATTGCCCATACTTGCAGCACAAGAAGCACAAAGTCATGCCAGCTCTGAATCAATCCACAAAGAGAATCGCTTCGTCGCTGCCAAGAACAATATCTCTTGGAAGTCCAAATAGCATGACCTGCTAAGGCAAGAAAAAATACTACTAACGTCACAAGGAAGAGGGTCCATCATGATTCGGGCCGCATTTGGATGGGATGGAAAGACTTGCTTTTATCAGCGGTGACATAAATGCATCAGCCTATGAAAACCTGCTGGAGAATGGTCACCATATCGATGGACCAAATTGGTTGTTTCTATTCAATAATTTTTAATTTATGAACCTGACATGAACCCCATTGAAACCTATCGGGACAGCTCATAAGAATGGTCTGTGAGGGTGGAAAGCAATATAAGTTGCATTTCATAACAATATGTCCACTTACATTTTTGCTCCACAGATGTGTAATTGTGTAGTAGTTTAAAAATGTCTGAATAATGCAAAGATAATGTCATTACAAGCACTTTCTGAAATTATGGTAACATTCGATTTGAAACTTTTTAATAAATTAACGAAAAACGATTTTTAGGTGTTTCATAATTATATGCCCACCTAAGTTTTCCATTATATTCTTAAAACTGAGCCGTTTTCTAAATGAAGAAGATCACATTTCAAACAAGTACTACTTTAATAAATGGTTACTACAATGATGGGCTCATTGGCAACATGAATTCGAGCATTTTTACGAACACTTTCACCATGCCCCGTGGAACACCACTCTCCGAGTTTGAGAAGAGCCAGTACTTCATAGTCAAGGAGTGTCAAATAGAGAAATTGGGAAGGTATTAAACAGAAGTCATGGTGTTATAAACAATTTTTTGAATTTGGGTTCGCCATACGAAACAAAACAGTCAACTGGACGACGACCACCATTGCTGAAACTTGCTGGAAGAATACCTGTTGGAGAATTGTGAACATATTGGTGGGCCAAATTGGATGTTCCAGCAAGATAATGCCCCAGTTCATCCAGCCAATAGCACCTAGGAATGGTTTCTATCCAATGGACTTCAAGTTATGAAATGCACCTTAAGTCAGTATCAGAACTTAAGCATTCATTTAATTTTTTATCACAGGAGAGAAATTCCATCTGGAATTATGAAAACACTAATAATTTCAATTCCAAATCGTTTGTTAAAAGTAATTTTAAAATATTGTGTTCATTTTGGTTATTAAAGGTGAACTGACAAGCTTTTCTAAGGTACCTTGAAAATTAAACTGAAGAACAATCACCAAAAAATAAAACTACAATTCATTGGAAATTTTTTTAAAAAAATTATTACCCAAGATATTATAAAGTTAAGGTTATGAATTCTGAAGGGATGACGTCACTCCTTCTTCTATGATGTGTTGCTGTAAAGGAAGGGGAACAAATGCTAGCAGGGGTCAAACTTCTTATCTAGGGGAGCGGACATCTTTAATTGTCGCAGGTGCAGTTGAAAAGGGCTAAAGGGATGGCTGGTCTTCCCTACTTAGCTCATTTGACGTTTGAAATGACCAGCAAATGACCACATGTTAAAAGTATAGGAAAATAGGAAGACATAAACTGTAATATCTTGAAGAATAATTTTTTTTAAAAAATTTCCAACGAGTTGTAGTTTTATTTTTTGGCAATTGTTCTTCAGTTTAATTTTCAGGGTACCTTAGAAAAGCTCGTCAGTTCACCTTTAAATAACAAAAGCAATATAAAAATAATAGTGGACATATACTTATGAAACACCTAAAAACACATTACAAATCTTGTGTGCAAAGATGTTAAAGCTACTAAAAAACTGATAATCAGTGATCCAAAAATGTGGGTGGGCGTATAATTTTTAGACGCACCTTATTGTAATGTGGGGCAAATTTTTCAAGTCCAATGCTATACTCTTCTTCCGCCCAAAGATATGAGCCAGGATGTCACTTCTTGTTTGAAGTCTTCTTTGCTCAACTTCAGCGTTTTGATTTGGAAATTTTTGGACATCTCGCTTACAGCCGCCCTGACGTGGCACCAAGTGGTTTTCACTTATTTCCGAAACTAAAAGATTATTTGGGGTGGAAAACAGTTCATAAGGCCTCATAAGCGAAGTGACATCCTGGCTCAAATCTTTGGCGTTAAAAGAGTATAACATCGGAAATGAAGAAAGGGTCCCACGTTATACAGTAAATGTACTGACAGCTATGGCAACTACATTGAAAAATATACCAGTTGGTGCCATATTATTGGAATAATGAGTTACAACTCATGCGCCACTGTGTTTTACATTAAATTGTAGAATGAAATTCAAATGGATTAATACAAATTATATATGGTTAGAAAGGTCACAGAACAAGTATTCTTTTCATCTATAACATTTATTTCAAAATGATGTTTTGTTTGGAAGTTATGTGTAATTTTCTAAAGACAAAATATTGCAATAATAAATTTACCATGACATATTATTAGAATAATGTGAAAAACAATCACAATTTGCTGTGTTGACTTGTTTATTTTGTACAAGGGATTTTTTCTGTTTCGGGTAACACTGGTGGAGCTGTTCGAAGCATGTTCAGACTTGTTTTCGTAAAAATGGGCGCCAAAACTGACTTATCCGTTGAGACCAAAAAAGTCATCGTTAATCTCAGGAAATCTGGCAAAAACCAACAACAAATTGCTGAAATTACTGAATGTGCATAGCCAACACTATGCAAAGTACTGAAACAATATAAAAATGAAAAAGGAATTGCAAGAAAACGTTTTAATGGCGGGCGATCTCCAATTACGACACCTAGATAAGATCGGCATCTGCACAAAAATGTGTTGGAAAATAGATTTAAGACATCAAGTGTTCTCCAGAAAATGTGGAAACTATGTGGAACAGACATCTCTAAATGTGCAGTCTTGCGTCGCTTACATGATTTCGGCTTAAATAGCTGTGTGCCCAATAGAAAGCCACATTTAAATGACAAACAGCGAAAAGTGAGATTGGACTGGTGCAAGGAATGAGAACATTTGACAGCTGAATATTGGGAAAATGGGTTTTTCACTGACGAATACAAATTTTGCTTGATGTTTGGTGACCAGGAACCCAGAGTATGGAGAATGCCAAATGAACAATTTCATCCCAGCACCTTGAAACAGTTGGTGAAATTTCCAACAGGAGTGATGGTTTGGGGCGGCATGTGTGCCAAGGGTGTTGGAAAGCTAGCTTTTTTAAGAAGAACAATAAATTATGCTACCTATCAAGAGGTTTTGGAATCGTTCATGATACCCTCTATTGAAATGTTGTTTGGGGATGAGGACTTCACATTTCAGCAAGTCAATGCTCCGGCACATTCATCAAAGGCAACAAACCAGTGGCTGGAAGAACATGGAATCAAAACTTTAAAATGGCCTGCCAACTCTCCAGATCTAAGTCCCATTGACGATTTGTGGGCATTGATAAAGAAAAAGCAAAAGATGGACAAGCCAATGTCCATTGAAGAATTAAAGGCAAAACTAAAAGTTGATTGGGCTGGAATAACACCAGTGGAGTGCAGCAAACTAATTCACTCGATACCTCACAGAATTCAAGCAGTAATTAAAGCCAAAAGAGGACAAACCAAATACTAAATAGTTGTTTTCACATTCCTACTTGTTTCTGTATTGTATTTGAAATGTTTGAGAAGTTTATCTTATAAAGAGTGTATTATTCTAATAATATGTCACAGTAAATTTATTATTCCAATATTTTGTCTTCAGGAAAGTACATATAACTTCTAAACAAAACATTATTTTGAAATAAGTGTAATGGTTGAAAAGAATCCTTGTTCTGTGGCCTTTCTAACCATATATAATTTATATTAATCCATTTGAATTTCATTGTACAAATTAGCGTAAAACGCAGCTGCGCATAAGCTCTAACTTGCAACTCATTATTCCAATAATATGGCCCCAACTGGTAGTACTGTACTGTGACTTTGTAAGGAAAGTTTTACGTAGATATCTTATGTTTGTATTTGGTTTCGAGGTACACAGGTTTATTAATTTGCTCAAAGAAAAACCACGCCATAATTATATGAAATTACATTTTAACGGAGACGAGTTGTTTCAATGTATTTAAATCTAATTCCCATCAGAAGCACGCGTATGCCACTATTATTTTCAGTTTATTTCTTAAACTGCAATGTTCAGAATTTTCATTCTACGCAGAAAACTGTTGTATTCACTTCGTGTAAATCCGAATATCATGTTTATTAATTCCTATACTGTATACATAGTCTATTAGTTAATCACATATCTTTACCTGTATTTTTTCACTGTATGGTATTCACACAGCGGGCATAATTCAACGTTTAGCAACTTGCTAATTAGGCATTTATCACATTTATAGTCGTCCCTCGTACAAGTTCCAGGCTTTACTGCTGTAAGTGAATTTCGCGAAGAAGCATTCTTTACTTATAAAACATATTTTTTAATTAGATAACAGGAAACTTGTTTCCGGCCGATCACACTGCCCAAACTTCTCGACTTAATGAGAACTCGTTTAAAATACATAAAAGAGGTTCAGCAATATTGTAATTTCCAGAAATAAAGAAGCTAATATTTTTATCGCTTTTGTTATGCTTTTGCTTTGGGAGGAATGGAGTTGTTGTTTTGTCAGCAGCAACCATTTTTCTTTGAAGATTATGACCGCCCACTTGGTCATGTGGCCAATGGTGACCAACTGAAAAGTACTTAGGCCACACCTTTGTCCAAACAAATGTTGCGGCGATTATGTCAAAATATTTTAGCATTTTCAACTGCTCACAGCTTGAAATCTGCATCACAGAAAAATCTGAATATTTGCAGGCAGTTTCCACATCATGGGAAATATATTTCCTGAAATTTTCAAAAAAAAAATTGAAAATGTCGACAAATACCATGTCAGTTCACATTTAACCCTGCGAACGTATGCATATTAATGATTGTGTCGGTCCCGTTGGCGAGTTTCTTCTGATAGCACAAATCCAGACTAGCTAAATAATGGGCGTATTCAACAATTCATACCTGTCTGTCTGGGTCGCCAGATATCTTGAGCTTTGGCCAGAAAAGTTGTTCGGCCATCCATGTGGGCCTCAGAGATGAAAACAGGTTTTTTGTTTGGCAAATCAAATGTCTGAGGAGTGACGTCATTTTCTCTGGCTGCCGTGTCAGAGACAAATTTCTCGCCTGGCTCCTCAGACAACAAGATGGCGGCCACCATGGAATGTTTGGTCCAGTATGAAGGGTCGCAACATATGCCATCACAACTGCATGACGCGTAATCCGCCATTTTGAATTATTGAATACAGAAATTTGTGGACGGCAAACCAGTTAAACTGCTGCCAGACATGCTCAGAGACAGGATCTGAGATGACGTCACACACTCTGGCGACCCAGACAGACAGTATGAATTGCCGAATACGCCCAATAAATGCAATGACCTCCTCAATTTAGCAAGGGAAGACAACTTTGCTCAACCAAAAATACAGTGCACGAATTCATGGTTGAGATTCAGGTGTTACATACCGCACTTCAAATGAACATAAGTAAGAGATGAAAGCGGAATTAACATTATTTCTGAACAGAAATGATCATTCACTGGGCATATTCAATTTTCCCAGACCAAACAATAGCAGTTGACTTGAACAATTTCTCAATTTATGTAATTAATTCGTCAATAAGCATATACCGTAAAACGTCTTATTGAGCCCTACCTCTAATTGTGCCCTGCACTCCAATACAGCCCGGGTAAAATTATGCAAGGTAGTAATAAAGCCCTGCCTCTAACGCTGCCTGGGGTTAAAATCGCTCACTGAATTCAAATGAATGACAGGCTAATTTAACCGATATCGATTCACTAATATATCGATATAATGTCCGCTGGCTTAGACAGTGATAATCTTGTCGCAGGTCTGCAATAAAGCTGTGAATGTTTCGCTGGCAGCTTTATTGCATGCTTGCATGCAAGCAGCAGGTATGCACATTGCAGCTATGTGGCATGTACACATGCATGCAGCAGGTATGGACATTGCAGCTATGTGGCATGTACACATATTGCATGATACATAGCTCTAATCAATCTGCCAGTGAAACATTCACAGCTTTATTGCAGACCTGCAGGCATGTGTCATGCATGCGACAGCCGACAATTTTTGTTACGGTTATATGAGTCACTTGCTTAGACTGCTCTTCACATGACAGTGCTCTTGACACTCTTTCAGAATCGGAAGATAACGGCCGTAATCGGCAATTCATACTGTCCGCCTGGGTCGCCAGAGTGTGCGACGTCATTTCTGATTCTGTGTCTGTGCCATGTCTCTCACCAATTTATCTGGTTTGCCGAATACAAATGTCTGTTATGGCTGAATTCAAAATGGCGGATTACGTGTCATGCAGTTGTGATGGCATGTTGCGACCCTTCGTATTCGACCGAACATTGCATGGGGGCCGCCATCTTTTGTCTGAGGCAAGCCAGGCAACAAAATTTGTCTGGCACGGCAATCAGAGAAAATGACGTCACTGCTCAGACATTCGATTTGCCGATCAAAAAGCCTGTTTTGATCTCTGAGGCCCACGTGGATTGCCGAACAATTTCTCTGGCTACAGCTGAAGATATCTGGCAATCCGGGCAGACAGGTATGAATTGCCGATTACGGCCAACGATTCCGACAATTATTTTTGACACGATGTTTAGGTCCATGTTGCATCCAAGCATTTCGTCATGTATTTCAGAAATACACACACTCATAATAAAGTTGGAATTGTTTCATTCATTGACATTACCAGTATGTTTTTTGTTGCACACAATTGAAAGTTTTCATTAGAGCCCTGCCTCTATTATTGCCCTCTATTCTAATTAAGCCCGTGTCTCAAGACTATCTGAGTGAATAGAGCCCCGGGGCTCTATTAGAAGTTGTACAGTATATAAAATTATTTTTCTATGCAAATTTAAAATATAATGCATCGTGGAAACGTGCTGTAGCTTATTTTGTTTTCTTCTGCTGAAGTGGCCCATCAACGACATTTCATCGGGATTATTTTCAAAAGGTAAACATGATTTGAATCAACAGAATTAAACGTATTTCAGACATAAATTTTTAACATAATATGGGAGCGTTATCAAACATAGAATATAGTTTTGCAAATTTTGTGGGGAATTTGTGAATGAGAAGTAAGCATTATCTTTCGACAAGTATAGCCTAGCTACTTTTTTAACGCTCAGTCAATAGTGCTAGTGTTTCAGTTGACGAGCTGCATCATGAAGTCTATGCCACTTACTTTCGCATGGCCTATTTGGGGATCGTTACACGCTCATGAGGAGTATGTGGGAGGAATTAAGGGGCGAGGATGATGCGCATTGATTTTCCGAGCAGGCATTTCTAGCCTTGCCGTTAATTACCGGCGCTATCTCTACGTTCCCCACAATTAGCTTACAGAGTTGGCTCGTTTGGGTTGAGAGTTTGTGACGGCACGCCAAGGACCCATCGGTGTACCCACTCCAAGGTTG
>WWPM01024676.1:0-34756 GCA_023279145.1 Glomeris maerens | reverse complement strand
AAAATGAACAGTGTTATACTGCTATATGTGTGTACACATAAAAAAAATGTAATTTAACACTCGTTTCCTATTTATACATGTATCAATTTCATAACTGATCCGTAGAATTCATAAATCAAAATATTGTACTACTTTTGAAAGTCTCAACGTTTTTAATTAGTATTCTATCATTAACTCTGTCAAATAAATAAATAACACATACTGAAATAGGAATCCGTCTTCTACAGGGCTACACAGGGAACTCTTTCTCGTAAAAGAAGCAAAAAAATAACAAACAAGGATTCCGATTACAGAAGAAATTTTTTATATAATTAATTGCTCTTTATTAAGCACAGAGTGCTTTATGTACTGTGTTAATGTCAAGAAAGTTAATTCAAATTAATTTCCGGGGCACGCAGCGAGAAAAACACTCCAAGAAATATTACAGAACATAGTACAGTGGAACCTGTCTAAGTTGAACGCCTAATATCCAAAAAACCGTTCAACTTATACGGGTGTTGAAGTTAGAAAAATAAAAAAAATCCGAGACAAATTTTTAAACTTTATTGAAATGGGGCAAACTCCTGGGCAAAGTTTCACTCTCTGTTTGGGGTTGAGGCAGGTTGGAGATAAAGGGAAAAGTTCAACTTGAAAGGGGTGAAAAGTATGAAAATATCATTGAGTGGACTCAGATTGTGTTCAAGTTTTAAGAAGGAGGGGTTCAACATGAAGAGGTTACGCGCAATGGGCAAACGTGCAGCCAAACTTTACGTTCAAGATATGCAAGTTTTCAAGATGAACGGGTTCAAGTCATACAGGTTCCACTGTATCAATATTAAAACTTGAAATAATGATAGAAAAAGTACACAATTCTAGAATATATATAAATGATTTCAGCCCTTTCCTAAATAGGTGTACGTGTCCATCACGGGACCAACTTCAAAATTTCATTACGGGTATATAAAGTCGCATTGTTCAAGGGCCAAACTTGATGGGGGAAATAGGGACTGAAAGGTTGATGTAAAATCTTGCATGGTGGGTTTTGTGAGTAAGAATAATGGGAAGGAAAAAAATCGATGGCGTCTAATTGAATCGGCCCTTGAGCATCACTATAAGCCAACCCATACTACATAACTGACCAGTCACCTCCGGTCATCCAAGTAAAAAAAAAAAAAGAAGCACATTCACCATCAACTTCCATCATCATCTTCAAACTAAAATAAGCACCCAAGAAGCACCATTACCTCCCCCCAAACTCAAGGGACAAGAAAGAAGAAGGTGGGAGGAGAAGGGACACAAATTTAACAGAAAGGGCCCAACCACACACACACACAAAAACAGGCCCTGATCGAAAGGGAAGGAATGGGAGAGAGAGAGAGAAAAAAACTAAAGACGCTTACTAAGGTGGAAGGTAACACAGAAGGAGCAACCCACTCATACGATAAGGGGTAATGGCGTCTTGTCTTCCGCCGGAAGTCCCGGGCCTCCATACGTCACATGGCTGCATCCAGATAACGCCACCACAACCATAATTTACTGACGGGCCCCAGAGGCACTTCTTCACCACCATCTAACTATCAAAGAAATCCCGGATAACACAAAGACTTAATACGAAAAACCATCGGTGGGGGCTTTGGGCATCGCGCGCACCGTGAACAGAAACTCAAACCCAAAGTGAATCCAGATCATGGGTATACAACAATGTGGAAGTACAGTAGAACTCCAATTATCCGAATTCCAGATAGTCGGGTCACTTTGAGCAAACCGTACATTAATAATATGGGATGACCATTTATGGACGCATGCAAGTTGACTTAAATTGGGAGTGATGAGGCTGAAAATAGTTCCCTGTTGCATGGTTGGACTCCCATATTGGGCGTATTCGGCAATTCATCCGGTCGATCCGAGTCGACTGAACGTGTGACATCACGATTGGAACCCAACTGAGCTGGTTTGCCGAACGCAAATTTCAGTACGGCTGGAATTCAAAATGGCGGATTACATGTTTTCGTGCGGTCCAACGTAAGTGTGTACTAAACGTCCAAAGCGTAGAAGCGTCATAATTTGTGTGAAAGAACCGATTGCACGCTTTATACCCATCCGCGATACGATATTATCGACAAATCACGCAGGAATATATTGCAAGCTTAACTGGATTGGCACTACTTTCTTTGAACTCGCACGAATACAGCTCCATAAAAGTTGTAAAACCATCATACATATATTAGGTACAACGCTCATACTAATTCCTAACTTTTAGTCTACACTTATGTTGAATCGCAATATTGTTGCGAGAATCGTTTGTGAAGCGTCCTCTAGCGGGATTTCCCCACATTGTACTGAACATTGCATGGTGGCCACCATCTTGTCAAGCCATGAACCAGTCGACAAATTTCCGATTGAGACACAAGTCACTTGTGCCCTAATAACATCATTTTTTGTGTGTACCCTCAAACTCACGGCATGTTTAAAAGACATTAAAAGAAAACGAATGTCGTTTACAGATTTTGATTCCGATGATTATTCTCCGAGATACGAGCTCCAGAAGAGGTATGGCGCGCCTGCCGTCCACGCATCATTCACAGGCTTTGCAACGGCGTAACTCAGCAAATATAAGTCGGAATTGAAAACTTCAAACGACATTCGTTTTCTTCTAATGTCTTTTAAATACCCTGCGCGTTTCAGGCAAGGTTGAAATTGTCACGGTTCGCAGCATGGGACCAAACCTGGGCCAACTAAACGATTCCGTTCAACTTTAGCCTTTCCATTGTTATGCACACATGTATTGTTCATCGTAAAACACGAATTTGAAAGCGCCACCTGGCGACTGCCGAGCGCAAAGGTGCAATGCCTGATTTTTGCTCAGGTATCGGGTACGCTATCTGCTTCGTGGACCTCTACATGGCCATGTACTACAATACGATCATCTCATGGGCAGTCTACTACTTGGTGGCCTCATTTCGCACCGAGTTGCCCTGGACCAGTTGTAACAACTCGTGGAATACCCCAAACTGCATGCTGGTCACTGAAAGGGCCTCCCGCAACCAGACAACGGCCACCACCACACCGGCCGAGGAGTTTTTCGAGTAAGTTTTCCTCACACAAGTATAGTATACTTAATAATCTAAATTACTATACAATATTCTTCCTTGTAAGGCGCCATGTTCTGCAAGTTAACGAAGCCAAGGGCCTGGAACTCATCGGTCCAGTCAAATGGTCTCTCGCGTTATGTCTGCTCTCTGTCTTCCTTCTTGTTTACTTCGCCCTCTGGAAAGGTGTAAGGAGCTCTGGCAAGGTAAGGGACCTTATTTTAACTCCACATCACCTAAACTTGTCACGCGTGGAGATTTAGTATAAACAAATTGCATTGAAATACGCTCAAATAATAAGATACCTTACTCAAATGAATGTAAAAGCCACATATGAAACTTGTCCATTACTGCCGTTGTTATTAACTAGATCAGTGAAATCAAAATCATCTCGTACCAAGTCAACGGTATTACACGAGTTAAGTGCACGCAGCACATGACCACTTTACGGTACAGCGCTATACGCGGTAAATTCGTTTCAGCATCGCTTTTCTCTCTGCCTTTCATCAACCAATCACTAATATATACCATACTGGCCTAGATGCTAAATTGTAATTCAATGTTCAGACTGGATGGATGGACATATCATCCGGTAAAACCAGATCTCGGCGCAAACTCCCGTTCGACGGAATAGCTAGTATACATACATAGTACCGTAATGCAAATTGCATCTTTCAGCTATTATTCTTGTGCCTTATACTCAAATCTAATTAGTCAAATTGGTAATTTGTGTGTTTATACCTATTACATTACTGAAAATCCAAGAAAGTTTTTTTTCCAAAAAACACAAATTGCGTTCATTTATCTAACGCGACAAAGAAAACAGTCTGGACTGATTCTGTTCCTTTGTCATTTGTAATCTCTGCTGTGATTTAATATGATGTTTTTTTTGTTCTTATTACAGGCTGTTTGGGTGACAGCAATTGCGCCTTACATAGTGTTGGTAATCCTATTGGTCCGCGGAGTGACTCTACCCGGATCCACCGAAGGAATCCTCTACTACCTACGCCCTAAATGGGATAAACTAAAGGACACAAGGGTTGGTTTCGGCTAATTTGGCCTTAACAGAACGGACAATGGTCATCTTCGAATCAATTCTAGGTTTGGATCGATGCCGCGAGTCAGATCTTCTTTTCCCTCGGACCAGGGTTTGGTACGCTGCTTGCGCTTTCTAGCTACAACCCGTTCCACAATAACTGCTACAGGTAAATGATTGTGATATACAGTAAAACCTGTCTTTTTCTCGAATTAATAATGATTAGGTTCCAAGACTTTGAACTTTGAGTGAGAAGGTGCCGTTTTCCTAAGATTAACTGAATTGTTAAATATCACCATCACTCAATGGTCTATGTGCCTTTATGGCAATGCACAGTTCCAGTTTTGAAGACGTGTTCACTGTGAATTACAGAGATGCAATAGTGACGAGCAGCATCAACTGCGGCACGAGTTTCTTGGCGGGGTTCGTCATATTCTCCGTTCTCGGCTACATGTCCCATGTGCAGAACAAGGACATCGATACCGTAGCCAAAAAAGGTTTGTTGTACACCCCCAGAACAGGATATACATAATCGTAAAGTAAGGTCTCATATTTTTTTAGAAATACCAAAAAAAAATGGTAGATGCATTTTTGTAGGCGCTGTGACAAGTTTTATCGTATCAACTTGTACGCGTTTGCGTGCCTTAGGTCCGGGACTGGTGTTCATAGTTTATCCCGAAGCAATAGCAACGATGGATGGTTCGGTTTTTTGGTCCATCACGTTCTTCTTCATGCTTATCACTCTGGGACTGGACAGCACGGTCAGTGGTCCTTTATACCGTTTACATGTGCATACCACGATGTAATTACACCCTATAATGCAGTTTGGAGGGTTGGAGGCCATGTTGACTGGACTTTGCGACGAATACCCGGTGCTTCTGAGGAAACACCGCGAGATCTTCGTCGCCATCTTGCTCGTGTTCATCTACCTCTGCGCCTTGCCCACTACGACGTACGTAAGTAAGCATCCTTCGCGGACGATGACCGCAGAGTACGAGTTGGGCCGAGAGACGTGCGGGGCTTTTGTACGCAGGGTGGCAGCTACTTGGTGGAGCTTCTCGATATCTACGGTACCTCCATCTCCATCCTCTTCGTGGTGTTCGTGGAGGCCATGACCGTGTGCTGGTTGTATGGTGAGGCCCTTTTGAATAGTTCCTTCTTCAAGAAAGCGAAGGTGTCTTCCCGTTTTAAACGCCACCGAAAAGAGAGCTTCCAATTTCTCTCCTTTCCCTTTTATAACCTCTGTTTCGAGTAGGTAATTAAACACCCTTGGCCGTGTGGAATATTTAAACTAAAGTTTGCAACAAATACCAATGCAAAAATAACGAACAGCACAGTTCTAAATACAAAATGTGGATATATTGATACTTTGCACCAAAATGGCCGCCATGTTGCGCTTTGTCACCTTTCCATCTTTTATTTTGACTGAGTTTACGACTGTAGTCTGTCCCATTTTTCGCGGTAACTTGTACACGCATGGGTGTTCAATTTTGCCATTGTTTTCTCACTGTGAATGAATATTTTCAGGGGCCAATCGTTTCGCAGACGACGTTTCAAAAATGCTAGGATACAGACCGGGTTTATATTGGCGCCTTTGTTGGAACTACATTAGCCCCGTATTTATCGGCGTAAGAAAGCGTTAAATTGCTATCAAATACTGTATTCCCCTTACCTATATATTCTATAACACGTGGTTGCATCTTGTTTTCAGTTCATTTTCGTGTTCGCCATGGTGAACTACGAGGATCTGAAGACCGAAAACTACATTTACCCCAAATGGGCGATCGCTGTAGGCTGGCTGATGACGTCATCGTCCATAGCCTGCATCCCGCTGTACATCATCTACACATTCATCAAAACGCCGGGCACTTTCAGAGAAGTCAGTTCAAATTTCACTTATTTCGCTCTTTGAATGTGGCACTGAACGGCGAAAAATTGTACACATCCGTCGGTCATTTTCGATATGCCATTATCGGGTGTTTCCGGGCGCATGTGACGTAGTACTAGCGTAGCAGCACCAATCACGTGATCGTATTCGAACCAGCCGGCCAAACGATGCCGAGCGTGACGTCATAACTCTACAGCCAATCGGGTCGTTCGGACGATCGAACGTTGCTTAATTCAAAAACGATCTTAACGGTCAAAGCCACTTCATATCCGTAAAATAATAAAAACGGTCCAAAAAACTATTTTGAAAGATCGCAAAACAAATATAGACGAATGACCCTATTATTCCTACTTTTTGTAGAACAGAAAAATTATCCGAAGGGGACGTCCGTTAATTACGTCAACTTCTTCAAACTTATGGACGACCCCAAACTAAAATTTCCTTACCAATACAATTCACGAATGTTTTAATTCACAAGAGCTAATGAATTGTCTTTTACTGCTACGGATGGCAACCCATACATGTAGAAATTTGACACATAGCAGGTGTATCTCCCCATCTACACCTGCTACCTGTCACTCCATTATAGCAGATTCAACTGCTCACAGTTTGAAAACGGCTACACAGAAAAATCTGAAAACTTGCCGGAAGGTTCCACATTATGTGAAATATTTTTTCCTTCAAATTTCACAAATATTAAAAATGTCGAAAATTACCATATCAGGTCACTTTTAAGACCGCCCTGCTTATAAAATGTCATGATTTAAAAACGAAATCATAACCTGGCTTTCATTTTTGACAGAGAATTGTGCGGTCCATCAAACCGGACGAAGAAGCCAGCCGGCAAGCGAGGGAAGAAACCCTGACGCTGAACTCTTCGAACGCAGTGTGAAAGGGGCCCAAACCCAACATATACAGTACATCCGGCAGTTAGATAGTGTTCGCCGCAACAATATTTGATACCACCGAGTCTTGTGTTCCTGTGATAGAGTTCTGCAGGAGTCCGATCCAGGAAGGGTTGGCCGCTTTTATTTTGTATTAGTACAAATACACGTCTGGAACAAAACCAAAAAACCGGAAAGCAAATAGGCAACTTTTCACTTTGCACGCATCGGTCTCGAACTTGTCGATTTTATATCTCCGAGAAACTCAATCCAACAGCCTATACGCATCAAAGCATCCATGCAACTTACTAATCCCAATAAACGCGTACCTTGAAAGCAACAAAAAAAGTCGTGATGTAATAAACCCGAAACAAAGATCGATCATCCATCAAATTTGCTGTCATGCTTCTAAAACTCTCGGCTGCGAAATTAAATACATATTGGAGGAAAGTAAAAATGTGTAACCAACAATTGAATTAGCAATGGTGTCCGTCTTCCTTAATTCCCTCGCGCAACGGCGTTGGAAAAGAGCAGTAGCTTCTGCCGGCCTTTCTTCTTCTTCTTTTTGTTCACCGCATGTCCGGTGTCTTCCGGAAAGAAAAGTGTGAGAGTGTCATATGAAAACCAGTCAATTCACTGTTAAATAACTAATTGTATTTGAAACAAATTTCAAACTCTTATTATAAAATGTAACATTACACTTACAAGTAAGGCTTACTTACTGTAAAACGCTGAACTTGGTAAATCTTTGCTGGTTTGTAGAGAATTTAATGGAACGAATTTCACTGTATTTTCGATGTATCGATGGAAATTTGGTGGTACCGTTTTGATAATTCTTTAACTATTTAGGAGGTTTGTAACTTAGGTTCGCGAAGTTTGTCATTCAAGTTATATACACCGTTGGAATCGCCATTAAATTTGCTACAAACCAGCAAAGATTTACCAAGTTCAGCGTTTTACAGTAAGTAAGCCTTACTTGTTAGAGAGACATTTAATTTGAAGTTAACGCGGATCTGCAAGTAACATTGTAATTACAATTTTTAATAAAAGACAGTTTCAATTTTCCGGGATCTGATTTTTACATGCAGATACAGAACACTTTAGACATTTGTGCTTTTTCAAAAGGAAAATGAAGGTGGTTTGATATCGAACTCTATTCCGAACCAAATGTTTAAACCAACCGCGTTTCAGAAAACAAAATTCCCATCCCCATGGTCTACATCTCGCATATTTCCCGTTTCATCACAACCCGATAACCAGAACGGCCCCGGACGGATCTGAATAGTGACACTTTAATTATAACCACCCTGTACATGCAGCCTCTTTAAACTGGTTTTTCTTTTGCGATTTAAGAGAAATGCAGCTTCCAAATTGGGTAATTCTTCTTTTTGGAATCACCCTGTATTACGTATTACCTAACGGATACGTTACCGAGTTGGAATTGAATATTTACCGGTGCTGGCCAGAGCCGCCTTATCGATTGCGGCTTGGATGGCTTGTCCGAAAGACACGTGGAACTCTGGCGGGTGAACGTAGCCTTCGGAGTCGGAATCGCTCTCTGCATTCTTCTTTTCCTTTGTCGTCGGTGACGTACGCTGAGGGGAACGCAGCGCTACTTTCGGTACATCGCCTTTCCCGTCTCGCAGCATCTGCGGTTTCCAAATTATTAATACCGTAAATGCTCGAACAGTGCCCGGTATCGATTACAGCCCTGTATTCAAATACTGCCCTGGGCGGGTCTGGAAAAACCTAAATATAGCCTGGTCTCGATTTGAGCCCGGGTATAAATCCGGTTTTCAAGCCAAGGTCGCTGCATAAACTGGGTTTCAAATCACGGTGTGAATACCTAACCCGGGTTTTAAATCGAGGGGGTGAATAACCCGGGTTTCAAATAGAGAAAATCACACTGTCATCATCATGTCTTAACATCATTTAACCTTGAACTAATTTAACCAAAAGTCGTTATCATTAACAAACATGGTACTTGATATTGATGAAAATTTGTATGAATCAGATTCCCCATTTGAAATAAAATAATGTTTGTTCAAATAGTCCACTTGTTTTCTATATTAACACCATAGGTTATTGCTTTCTTTACATGCCAAATGCCAGAAAGCAATTACAGCCTGGTCTCGATTAAAGCCCTGTATTCGAATACTGCCCTGGCTGCGAGAGAAACAAAATGATTACAGCCCCGGGGCACTATTCGAGCATTTACGGTACCCTATTTAACCCGCGGTTACGTTCCGCAATCAACTCGAGCAATCGCAGCCAATTAGTAACAATTCCCAAGTAGGCCTATCATCGACAAAATCTAAAATTTTCCCCACTGTAACAGAAATTACACAAGTATTAGCCCTAACCAGTAGGTAGGTATATCCAAAAGTGGAGATGAACTGTGTAAACCGCACGCTGACTGTCTGGGAACTGGACTGATCTGAATTTGCATTTGCAGCTACCTTTATGTTACTGCAAGTTTCAATTTTAGCGCAACCTCATTGAGTAAATAGCGTTAGGGCAGATTTAACATAGGAACATCCTTGAGTATGGCCCAAAGAGGCGTGAGCATTCTGAAACAAAGAGGTCCTGGTGTAAACATGTTTTTCACTCCGAAATAGTAAGGGCTGAAGGCCAGCATGCGTATAGTGAGCACAACCAGCTTCTTCTTCGTGTTACACCTCTTCTCAAATAATTAAATTAGTATAATACGACCAAGTACACGAAGGGGACGAACCTGGGCAAATGAGAGCGTAGTGCCGTGTTTTTCCTTCGCCTTTTCGGGTTTAGACTCGGGAAACACTGCGTTTAAAGAAAAAAATGGTCACTTCAGCATTACAGGCAACAGCTGCATCGGTAAATTAGTTTAAAACTAACCAGGGGATGAGAGAGGTGAATCCTCCAAAGTCGGCATGTTCACGGACAGAATTTCTTCGGCAGATTGACACGTAGGGAATTGCGCAAAGCTGTCTAAATGCAAACGAGCAACTGGAACTAGAAATGAAATTGTAAGACGTAAAGAACCCACTCAGTGCTTCAATGAATAACACCCCGATATTATTACATTTTCCCATTTTCTTGTTTGCTTCCATCTGGATATATCTCTCGCGGCGATTCTCATCCCGTTCTCGGCGGTTTCTCTTCCGCTGCCGGCCTTCGATCTCGGCTTAAATATATATTCGAGAGGATTAACAAAACAAAGTTCAGCACTCGCGCAATACATCGGGATTCGTAACTGACAAACCTAATTGTTAATTACTTGAACCTAATTATATTTAATAAATTCTGACACCTAAGTAAAGTGAACTGTTTTGTGATTTTCATACTTCTAAACCATTTATATTTCTTTAATATACCGGCAAATGAATCGAGGACCGCTTTGGAAACGAGGGGCGGGTGGAAAACGAGTTCCACGACTTCGAACTCCGCGGTGAGGGGCAGATGACTCAAGTATCGAAGCCTGTTTCTCGCAACCTGCCGAACGAAGCGATTGTAATTTCACATCGGCGCGACGGGATAGGGGTATGCGGCCGGCGTACTTCACTCATGGAAGTTCCTTCTTTCGCGACGATCTTGGCCGTGATGACGTCCGGGCACAGTTCGAGACATCCGTACTGCTGCACCAGAATCCGCACGTTAAGCGAGTGAAGATAAACGTGCTGTCCGTCCGATGCTGAAACGTTTTAAGACGTGTACGAGCTCGGATTCATTTCATTACAGAAGAGAGAATCTTAAACTTACATTGGTAGAAATAGTACGTGTCCTTCGCCGAATTGCAGCCGCCTTTGTTCGGCAACGGGGACTTCGAATCGGAAACCGGCAAACCTTCCTCGAAAGCGAAGCCGTCCAGGCTGTCCGCGCTCGAGCTTTCATCTCTGCGCCTCGTGCCGACGCAAACATCCGGTGGCAAAGTGGCCGTCTTGTTTTCTTCAATCTTAGATTTCAACTTCTCAACATCGCTTTCTTTATTCACATTGCTCTTGTTATCAGGATCCTTGAACTAGCATCGATGGATCGTACGATGCATTCCGATTAATAACGGTTCAGTGTAAAATAATGAAAAAAAGAAAACAAATTATTACTTGAATTTGGCCATCATTTTTGCCATCCATTTTCCCGTCCTCCTTCACGATGTCGTCCGCCAACAGCCCGAGATGTTCGTTGCGTTCGCCCAGATTCTGGGAATAATAGATCATTTATGTAAATTCAAAATGTTTACAGAATCTATTTGAAAGATGAATGCAATTGTAAACCTGCAATGCCGTTTCGATGAAGCAGGCTTCGGGGCAGTGCGGATCGGATTCTAAAGCGGTCGCCAACTCGCTCTTCTCCCGGGAAATGATCTTCCGCAACACTTCTTCTTTGCTGGCGAGGAGAAGCTTCGAGAACCGCATGTCTCCTTTAGAAACAAACAACAAACAAAGATATACGCGAAACTGACCACCGTCATTTTATCAACGGGTACCGTCGAAGATGTCCAACGGTCTTCCTTCCATCTGTCTCCAACTCGACTTGGGCATGGCCAACACCGATCCTCTCTCGCGTCTCATCAACTGCATGGTGATCTCGTCACCCGCGCTGTACCGAGGGGCCGGCAGCGCGACGACGCTGAACCCAAAAAACAAAAAACACGCGTTCCTATCCGCGAACCGGTAAGCCTTTTACGAGTACGGTTACACCTTTTCAGGTCGATCTTGTGCACGGCCTCGAAACAGATGGGGCACTTGCGCCACGTCTTGTCGCTAAGGGCCAGGTAGTGGAGTATGCACGGCCAGCAGTAGATGTGACCGCAACGCGTTATCTTGGCCGCGACGGGAGGGTACAAGCAGATGGGGCACGACGGCACCTCGTGGCTCAGAAGACGCTAGGAACGCTTTACGTCTCTGACCCGTACGCTTACGTCTCGACGGTTCGCGATCTTACCACTTGCTCGATGAAATTCCAGTCCACGAGGAGATCGGGATCGCACGCGTGCACTTGGTAATCGCCGCTTCTCTGCACGACGAACTGGCAACTGATCGGAAACAATAGACACGACAAAGTGAAACTGTACACTCGAACCTCTGTAACCCGCATATCGGACGAAATTCGCAAGCCAGTAACATACTCGTAGCACCTTTGTAATCCGGCTAACGTCTTTGCAAAACTTTTTACGTAAAAAAACCATAATAACAGAATTTTCAGGCTTTGGAAGATTATGTCCTCTCAGGTTGTTGTAACAATGTCACAATGCACAGATAAAGTTCATTAATAAATTTACTTCCAGATGAAGTTCACAAATGTTGTTTGAACGTTTCGTATTCATTTTCTCCGTAAAAACAAAACTCCCTTCGTAATCCGGATGAATCGTACCTATCCGGTTTACCAAGGGATTTCTGTTATCCGGATCCCTTTAGATCCCGGGTTGTAGAGGTTCGAGCGTACGCGCTTTGTAATGCGTCTTTATTCTATCGTTATCGATATATTGTTGTTTTATCGCCAGATTCTCATTGTTTCCGACAAAGAGCACGTGTAGTGCTCTCTTCTGTAAGAAAAGTATTTTTTCTTTGATCGGCTATAGCCGTTTCTCACATATCCGCCTAAATCCTTTTCTAAACCTTATTTATTGTTCGCACATGGGAGGATTCGAACAACATTAGACTTGATAAAAGAGGACTTCTTAATTGACATGTTATTATTGAGAAAATAAATCGTACTTGGCTTGCAGGAACTGTTCCTTGTTGTATTTGTGTTTCCTCGGGGTCCATATGGGTCCTCTGCCACCGTGGTGCCCTTCTTGGTACCTGGACCCGACCCACGAGCCGGTCTCTCTGGGCAGGTACTTGAAGTTCAGCAGATGGTTCAGGTTCACCTTTCTCGAACCGGGTTTCAAAGCAGATCCCACTTCAACGCTTTCGCATCTCGCTACCTGCGCAAATCTTCAGTTTCTTTACCCGCTGCCTCAGCCCGGTTTGACGCGAATTTAGAAACGAAACGAACCTCAGTCCAATCACGATCATGGGGAAAGTTGCCCCTGGGTTTGGGCCTGTTGTCAAACGTCTTGCTCTTTTGCGGACTCGGCTTGCGCGTGAGTTCGGGCCGCGCGTGTTGTTTCGGCTGAACTTCCCGCTTCCAGTTGGCGCGGTTAACCTTGCCATTGTTACCGCAATCTGCAAAATTACAAAATGAAACCAACCAGTTAATTGTAACCCGGCAATGTAGTCCATATTCCAGACACATCTCCGCATTCACAATTTCATCAATTTTGAAGTTTTGTGAAAAAATTTATATTAGAAACTTGAAGCCAACCCAATTTTGGTTGCTATCTTCATAAATGGTTACATTTTCCAAGCTATAGATAACGTTATTTGCTTGTAAAGTGAGGAAATGAACTTTGAAATCACTTACATTTCGTTTCAAATTCATTGCAATTATGTTCATGATTTCCTTCATGGATAAACGATTTTTACGATCATATTTAATGCAAATACATAAATTGAATTAAATTTCATAGCCAACAACTTTGAAATTATTTTAAGGAAATTAAATAACATGCATGACTGTCTTAATGTTTATTTTTTGCACTGTTCAGTCCTTTTTTTTAGTCCCTCATCTCGGTTTGGTTGCTAAAATAAAAATAACGCGCTCCAAAACTGGATTCGGTCGCGAAGTTCACGGCCACGCAACAAATTTGCGCTCAACAGCAGACACGCGCAATGACCGCTCGCAACTTCCATGGAAAGTTAGGCGATGACGTCACCGGGTATTGCGTGCAGTATTTGCACGAGCAAGAACAAAAACAATAAGCCTTTATTTATATACCTTGCTTGGGCTGCTTCACATCGGTGACCGATGATTTTGCGTTCCCCGCCATCGTCCTCACGAATGGTTTCTTCTCCATTTCGCCCACTTGCTGCTTCAACATATGCTGAATCCTCTTCTCCGCACGCACAGATGCGAATCAAAGCGACCGACTTCGACTTCATGTTATAACTCGTTAACAAGACATTGTTTCCAATAAAAATAAGTATTAAATCGATGCAACACTGTGACAAAAACACTTTGTTAATTTTCGTTAAAATACGCTTCAAATAAAGCGAGAGGAGGGTGCAAAAACCCCTCCTGGATATCGTCCGAAAAGGACGGGGAAACACGGAGCGAAATTAATAAGCCTTCGCTTCGTCGCAATATGGCGACGAAAATTGACCAGGCCATGTCAATGGGACTAGCTTTTCCGTCAACCAATCAGAGACGATCGCAGCTTGATGACGTCACATAATGCGTTTTGGGTACGTGACTAAGGCAGCCTGGTGACGTCAAAATCGAGTTGGGTTGGTAGAATAGGGCAGCATACACATACATATACATACCTTGGAAATTGACGACGTAAAATTTTATAGGAGGCGTGGCCTGCTCATTTGACGAGCCAACCACTGTCCTCTTGTCCCATCGGTAGTGCAGCAATTTTGACGTGTGGCGGCGCTGCCAACCCGCTAAATGTAACGCAGCATGGTATAGACAACTGCAACATAATAATAAATAATGAAATTAAACAGGGCTATAATACATCATTAATTTTATGTACGTATATGTGTAGATGTAATCGTTATTATAATAATAAATTATCCAAGATTGAGCTTAATAAAAAAATGTGAATTTAACCTTGCCCCGCCATCTTTCGGTTATACCGAGAAATATAATGTTTTCGAGAACTTTGCGGTTTAAAACGCATAAAGTGAATGCTGTTTTAAGAAATATAACATCGGGAAAATGGCAAGAAACAAACAAGCGAACTCATTTTGGCTTCGAAGATGTCAGCGAGGAAGAAAAATCGGAAAAGGGTTAGAAAAATTGCGGGAAAATCTTACAAAACACAAAACTGTTAAATATCGTTTTAAACTGCTAAAATTGCTTTTCCAACTAAAAAAACTCATATTTCTCCTGTTGATAAATCACTCGCTGCCAATAGTCTCTTGCTTTGTGCAGCTATCGCATTTGTAAGTGAACCAGTATCCTCAACATTATTGCTAGCAACACGGGTCTCGTGCAACACGTCCTATGTAATGACCATTGAACTATCGCACAGCAATATATTGCGATCGAATATTGGCACTTATAACAATTTAATGATCATTCATAATTACTTAAAACCTCAGTTTCATGACTTAATCACTTCCATATTTCCTAATCTTCCATTTACACATTTAGATATATTATATACCCAATGTATTCTACATTATTTGAAAATGTGGCGAAGTTAAATGCACTCTTGCATATGGCCATATTAAAAGTATTAAGAGTGGTAGCCAAAAAAATGTTGTTTGTCATCACCTTTCAGTGTATAAAGTATTTGAAAATGTGGCCAAAAACTACGACTTGATGAACGACGTCATGAGTCTCGGCATACACCGATACTGGAAACACGAGTTAGTCCGCATCCTGAATCCGGTTCCGGGTTGTAAAATCCTGGATGTTGCTGGAGGAACAGGTGGAGAGAAAAAAAAATAGTTCATTCTGTGAAATGAAATCAGAAATTATTTTCCCCTCGATCGCATGAAACAGGAGACATCGCCTTCCGGATCGTTGATCGTCTTCGTTCGTCCGCCGCCGCCGCCGCCGAGAAAGCTGCCCACGTCTCCGAAGGACCCGACAAGATGTCCTCGCGAACCAAGTCTCGCGTAGTGGTCTGCGACATAAACGAATCAATGTTAAAAGTTGGCAAGGCGAATGCCAGCAGATTAAGCTACGATCAAGGTGAACTGAATTGCGAATCGGTCCATATATTCAAGAGAAGTTGCTAATCTAACACCTGAATTTCCAAGATGTCTCGTGGTTAAGAGCGGATGCGGAGAACCTTCCAGTGGAAGACGGATCGTTTCACGCGTACACGATCGCGTTTGGAATCCGCAACATTGTCCACATGCAAAAGGCGAGCGTTTTCTTCAAGAAACACCCGCATAAAGGCCCAATCACACTTGGCAAGAAAACTTGCCAGTTGGTGTCACACTAATACCCCGTTCACACGGCAATTTTTAAGCTAGATCAACTTAAACTAGCTTTCGCTGAACTTGTTCTAGCAAATCTTGTTGCATTCACGCTAGAACACTCGGCTTGTGGATTTATCGAATATTATCAACATGTATTTTAACAGCGAAACTCCTGAAATTGAAACAAGTAACTTGCATTTCCTGCTCAGTTGAGTAACTTTGAAAGCATAAACAACCAACGAAATTTCGAACATTAAAAACTTTTCTTGCATCTTGCAACCAACACGGACCTGCTCCAATCGTTTAATTGCAAGTATCTTGCACAATGCTGGTTGGATTTGAGCAAAATGGTCTTGAAAGAAGCCGAATGTGTGACACCATTCTGCGAGAAATGCACGATGCAATTCTATCAGCAATATTTCTTGCATGTTGGAAAATCGTAAATGCAAGTTTTCTTGGCTAGTGTGAACCAGCCTTTATACAGTAAAATGTTTGCGCTAAATTGAGTGGAGTCTCCAAACATCTTTGCAGGCAATTGACGAAGCTTACAGGGTGCTGTGTCGCGGAGGCAGGTTCTTGTGTCTCGAATTCAGTCACGTCCGATCCCCGCTTCCAAAGTGGTAGGAATAATCTGTAGACTCTGATGAAATGTGAAAAGTTATGATTTACAAAATCTCGCAGGTTGTACGACAATTACTCTTTCCAAGTGATCCCGGTGTTGGGGCAGTTGATCGCGAGAGATTGGAAATCTTACCAGTATCTCGTCGAAAGCATCCGCCAATTTCCCACGCAGGTTTGTAAAATAAATCCCCAATTAAGTTGTAATTATTTTCAAGGGACCTTATTATACAAAATCCTTGCCGGTTCACCTTTTCTGTTTTTAAACTTTAACAGTCGCAATTCGCCGAGATGATCTCCAACTCCGGTTTCTGCGAAGTAACTTTCACCGACTTGTCTTGCGGCGTAGCGGCTATTCACTCCGGATTCAAACTTTAGCGTAATATTTAATCTGAATAAATACCGATTTCAAATCATACTCGATCGTGCCACTTTTCAGGATACATTCGTGACTGAAACTCGGCAAAAAACGAAACAAAAAGAAACGAGATGATCGCTCCGATAGTCCCCTCTAGGAAAAAAATAAAAATGAAATCTGTATTAAAACAGATATTAGAAACAATGTTTCTTCTTTTTTTTCCTTTTTGCAAAAGAAAACTACGCAAACGACTCGAATGGGAATGCTTTTTTTCCTTCTAATTGAAGTCTCAGCCTTTTTTTGTGCCGACGGCTGCAAAAAGGAAACTACGTGACAAAAAAAACAAATTGTAAATAAACTCGACTTGCAAAACTGCTAACAAACGAAGACCGAAGACTTTCACCTTCGCCAAATCTTACCGTGCTTTTCTCGGCATAATATATGCTCAAAAAACAAACGGAAAGCGCAAAGAAAGTTCGGGGGACTCGTAATACGTGTTCGAGGAGCTCCTCGTTATCATCTGCGAATCGAAACGTAAAAATCAATGAGAAACGAAAAGACTTGATAATAACTCGTTGTCATTTCCCGAGACAAGATAGCGAGTGAGTGAGTGTGAGAGAGAGAGAGAAACGAGACGAAGAGACGGGTTGGTTTGGTTCGGTTCGGTTCAGCCGGACTTGAAGAGCAGGATGGCCACCTGGCCCAGGTAGAAGTAGATGAAGTGTTTCGTCTCGTGGGTCACGTAGCTTCCGAAGTTGCGGCCCACGATGCAGTGCCAGGTCGGGTTGTACTTCTTGTCGAACTCCTTCTTGATGTACGCCGCGATGTCCTTCTCGATGTTGAACTTCTCGAGGGCTTGCGTGGCGCAGTCCACCGCGTCCTGCTGCATCTCCTCGGACATGTCCGCGTTCTTGATCACCGCTTTGCGTTCTGTCATCTTCGCGATCCCTGCCCACGCAAATTCACTTCATTATACAACTTATATTTGAACGAGAAATGCAGAGGTTTTCGAGTATTCCCATGAAGTTCACGTATCAGATGCATGTAGCTTCGATATATTCTGCTTGGTTTGCCTACAAATACCCTGAAAAGGCTGTATTTTGAACATTAATGACAAACCATATTGTTTTCGCACATTGTGACCTCACAATGTGAAAGTATGAGTAGCAAACTGCAGTCATATGTGCAATAAAGATGTAATTAACCAAAATGTAGCCAACAGGGAGCCATTCGCGTTCATTTTGGCGTTCCATACATTCGAAAAGCGCAACTGGCGCCACCTTCAGGGACTAATGAGCGATATACGATACCAAAATGCCGCGTTCTATCAGTAATTAGTTTCTAGGATTTCTTTACGGGGGGAAAAAGAAATTCAAATGGACCTGGTGTTATATCAGTAAGTTAGTTATCTGCATTTCTTCTCTTAAGAAATGTTACGTATCTTATTTCAGATTTTGCCATGTTTTAACCGTTTAAAGCCGGCAGCTTTGTTTGTTGAAGTGCAATGAAAAGTGATTTTTACTTCATGTTAAAGTGCAGATATCCAACTTGTACCGATATCACACCAGGTAAAACCGAAGTAATTTCTTTTTCCCCCCCCCGTAAAGAAATCCTAATAATTACTAATTACCGATTGAACGCAGCGTTTTGGTATCGTATCGCTCATTAGTTCCTGAAGGTGGCGCCAGTCGCGCTTTTCGAATGTATGGAACGCCAAAGTAAACGCGATTGACTCCCTGTTGGCTACATTCTGGTTAATTACGTTCTTATTGCACTTACGACTACAGTCAGCAACCCATACTTTCACACTGTGACGTCACAATGTGCATAAACAAGATGGTTTGCCATTAAATGTTCAAGATACAGCCTTTTCAGGGTATCTATAGGTAAACAAAGCAGAATATATTGAAGCTACATTCATTTTATGCCTAAACTTAATGGAAATACTCACTAAAAACTCAATTAATCTTCATTTGAACATTTGACCCGATGACGAGATCAAAAACACTTTTCAAAAAGGACATAACTTCTTGGTTAAATAAGCAAGAAACTCGCAAACAAATTCACTGAATATGCAGTGCTCCATTTCCTCAAATATATTCCATCAGTATTATACAAAAACACGCTAGGAATGTTCATATTTGAACATGAATTAAGTATATAACGTAGTAATAACGATAAAAATGCAAGGAAGGACAACGTATACACTCCACCTTCTTCATTGTCTCATTTCCACATCGATAAAATTCCCGCAATTACGGTCAACAACGGGTTTGACCATAAAAAGTCACCCAGATATGCGCGCATTCAAAGGACAGCCACGCCCACTTCGGTTTCAGCCCCGCCCCGAACAGACGAACGACGTCTTTAAAAATCACTCCATAAACGGCCATCTTCCTTCCCCACTATTTTTTTTTTACAAATATAATATACACCTGTCATTTCTACCTTTTCTTTCTTATTAAACCCGATTGAGCGTTTGGTTTCCCTGCCAAACATATTCAGTCGGATGCCCACACACAGAAATCGATCGCGGCGGAGGGAGTAACGCCGTTTAGAAGAACCTATCACGTACCGCAGTACGCTAGCGCCATACAGGCTGTTCCGATAAACGCGAGCATCCCCCTGGTCTGCCGCAGACAACTCTGTAAAGAGTTGCAGGCTGAAGCGTTGCTACGTAACGGACCCCCTACCCCTGTACTCGGTGACGCCGTCGTGCTGCTGCCCCACATTTTCTTGTTTCCTTCTTTGGATTACACATTTTTTTTTCCCACCACTCTTTTAATGAAATTCGACTTCACTGCACTTTTATGAATGGGGATATATTTGAGTATTTCGCTTTCCTTTCGATTTCCTTAGTTTAAACGCAGCAAATATTGGAGATTGCTTAGAAATCTTTTAACGGAAAATTCCGACTGCGAGAAATAAAAGATTTAAAATGACCCCATAATTCCATAAGAAAACGGCAGTTCAACCGAATTATAAGTTCGCATTCAAGGTTTTCGTTGTGGTAATATATGCGCATTTTGTGGGTTAATTTACCGGCGTGAAAGAGTGAATGACTGAGAGTCATAGCAGCTTTTCAGGGCCAAAATATTGCTATCGCCTTGTTTGAAAGCGATTTATTAAAAAAGAAAGTGTATTCCTTACCTTCAGTTGTGTTTTCACCAATTGAAACTTCTTACGTACGCAGATTTTAAGATGTCACCGCACAACGACGCTGAATTATCCGGAAAAGAGCATGCAACAACTGCTCGCTTCGCGCTCATATATAAAGGCTCCCACCAAACAGCTCGCGTTTTCATTGGTCGATCGGTCCCGTCCCCGCCCCGTCATTGGCTAGAAAAATGTCTTCTGGCGAGTCTTCTGGCAACCCAGCATGCACCGCGCTCTAAAATGTGACGTCGTAACCGAGCCGAAACCAGGCCATGTCAACGGAACTATGTACCTTCTCCGTCAGCCAATCAGGGACGAATGCACCATGATGACGTCACAATGAGTTTTGGGTCTGTGGCGAAAGCACCGTGATGACGTCACGATTGCGTTGAGCTGATTGAATATTCTATGGCGCTTCATATTGTAGGAAAACAAATGTTGCTAGCGCCAGCTGTCGGGATTTCAGAGAACTAATTAACAATTTTTATTTTTAATTACAATCTCCGTAATTCTTATTTGTTGTCAATCACAAGGCCTTTGCATGTATTTTAGGTGCTAGTTGATTCTGTAAGCGGATAGATGCAACAGACTTCTTTGCTTGTGTGACGTCATCTCGCAACTGGTGAAACACAGGATGGCTGTTCCGTCTACTGTCAGTGCCATTTCATATAGCGGTATTTCGTGTGTAGAAGTGTTGAATCTCGCAGACAGGTGGCGCTGAAACCAAGTTTTGGACTAGCTTTGAACTGCGCCGAATACTTTACCGCGATAGAAATCAGCTTTTCACGCAAGATTTACGTGCTTCAATGTGTCTATTTTGCCAAAAATCCCATCCGCTGTCAAACGTCACAAACAACACGCAGCGGTCGCAAAATCTAAGATGGCTGCCAGAAAATGATCGTCGATACCGATACGTATCGATGTTGATAACCGGTTATCGCTACGGCAACGCCCATCGTAGTGATCGCGGCAAAGGTAAAAATGGCGGAACCAATTGGACGCGATCACCACGATGGCCACTCTGTCTTCACCAAAACCTTCTAACAAGAGGCGATAGCCAATCATAAGCGTTCATGTCAGTGGAATACGCTGCAGCCCAGGCGGCACTTGCGAGTGACGTCACTGTCGGGTCATAAACGATCGCGCATGCATTAGAACAGATCCAAATCGAAAGGAAAATCAAAGAATGATGGCAACATAGTTACATTTCATTGTAAATTGAAAAATGACAAACAGAAAAGAGTCCCAATGGTACATTGAAAGGAACTGCAACTGAAATAATGTAAATTCAGTTGAACTAGGTTCATAAATGACAACAAAAATAGTTATATTAATTTCCATATAGTACACACACGCACGTAGAAAGTCTTGTTTTCTAATTTATATGGTTTGAATAACGAAGATAAGTAGAAGTGGTTGTCGCTTTTCCGGGTTCACTGAATCAATTTTCTTTTTTTGGGGGGGTTGTGTGCGTGGTTTGGTGACAGGAAAAAATACCTTTTTACTCTGCATGAAGACCACAAGAATCTAGAAACGGGTTCGTTGTGACCATTTATTCGCACACAGCTGAATTCCACACACTAATAAGTTGCGAGTGAAAATATAGAAGAGGAAAAAAAAATAAGACAACAAAAAAAAAAATAAGGTGCACCTCAGGTACACGACCGAAAACGTCCTACATTTTATACAAACACACGTGTGCACTGGAAAAATCAAACCAGAATGACATTTCCACGTGTCCGGTACCGAGACAATTCATACAAAAGTCATCCAACCATAATTTCAATTCAAACATACAGGGTGGTAAGAAAGTCATGCCTGTTTGACGATAACTTGAAAATGACGCCAGATAGGAAGACGAATGATAAGAGATGAAGTAATGCAGTGGGTGACGGTGCTTGCGGTACACTAGCCAGAAGTGACCTTGACTTCAAGCTTCAAGGCCATTCAATTTCTATCTTGTAAACTAAGAGAGTTAGGTTAGTACTTCCAATTGGAAAGTTGTAGAGCGTCCCCTGATTAGTGTCAAAACCACCCCGTGGTAATTTCCCGAGGAAGGGCACGAGTGCCACGGTAGGTGTTGTGACTTTCTTACCACCCTGTATATCAAATAAACAACAGTGTATACCATACTAGATCAATCAGGGCTATAATTGTTATTAATAGTTAATTGCTGCTGCACTGACTATACAACTATAGAAACATTTCTTTCGATGATCAGGAATTAATTATAAAATTCCCAGGTTTTCCCATGATGAGTTATTAACATATACAACCTTGTAAATCTAATTCAGTAAAATTCTGATACTACAAGTATATATATATACCTGAGGATGCACCTTATTATAGATTTTACAATTGGTTTTTTGTAAAGCTTCCGCGATAAGTGTCACCATTCCTAATAAGAGTAAATCATGATGATGATGATTATTACTATTACACGTACAGCTGTTAAACACTGAAACTTGCACATCAAATTTGAACATAAAAGAGAGAGAGAGCATTTCAAGTATAGTATTATATATTTCTTTGTGTAAAATATCTATAAATTGGCAGTGCAGCTTCCGACTCAAACTTGCATGTGTACATGCACATGTGGGAAATATACAAGAATTGCTAAATAAAGAGAAGAATTGGAAATTAAGAGAAAAAAATGTTTATCAAAGCTATACAAAGGGGCCGTTCAACAATGACATCACCGAAAAATTGCCCATGTAAGACCTCCCTATTATGACATCATTTATGAATAAAGGAATTTTAAATGCAAGACAATTAAAACCACAGTTCACATGGTTATTTATTAACTGCTACATTTGTGGCTGCCATAAAACTCAAGTAAAACTTAAAACAAGATGTCAGCCTACTGACCAACCCACCTACTTCGATGATGTCACTGTTGAATGACCCCGAAGTCACGTGGGGAACTGTCAATTAAATTGTAAAAATAAAATCAATATTTTCAGTCAAAATAAAGTTATACGTAATGCGGTTTTCCCCTCAAATTTGGCCTTAATTCTTGAGAAATTAACTTGGAAACCAATTCAACGAATGCGATCGGTGGGAGGACATCACTATACTTCCAATGAATATCAGAAACAAGGTTGGTTTGCTCGATTTTGCTCATCAACGAAAGGGCCTATAGCTGAACATTTACCTACGACTTAATTACACACGTGTTTTGCAAACGAATCGCACTTCAAATGCATGTAGTACTTTCAAAATAAATACCACCAAAAACCTTTTGAATCGATGATGATATACTGTAGTTGAATTGGGGAAGAAGAAAATAATTACCACAACTGAAACGTTGGAATGACGATTATTTAATGTTAAGTAATAATTTTCATGAAACAAATTCCAACCGAAGTCGCAATTGTTCTCATTCTCGGTGACTTATGAGCAAGAAAAAAGTTGGTCTACACACTGGGAGGGACGTCCAGCTAGGACTTCAAGTTTGACCTTGATGCCTGATTTCAAGGCCATTCGAAATCTAGTATTGTTAGTTTTGCCGATAAGGGCATAGTTTAAATTTAGGAAATGCTGCCAACCATATTCAGAGTTGAAATCGGCCAACAAACACGGCAGATATGGCCCTTGAAATATTCCCTGCATGACATCCGTTTCGCTGCATTTGCTTCGATAGGTTGGTAATGCAGGAAATAAGTTAAGGGCCATACCTGCTCTGTTTGTTGGCCGATTTCAACTCTGTTTACACCAAAATGTTCAGAATATGGTTGGCAACATTTTCTAAATTGAAACTACGCACCTATCGTCAAAACTAACAGAATAAGTTTTCGAATGGCCTTGAAAGAGGGTGTCAAGGTCAAACTTGAAATCGTAGATAGACGTCCCTCTTAGTGTGTAGACCAACTTTGCTCATACTCATAAGTCACCTAGAATCATCGCTGTCAACGTTATTTTAGCCTACCTAATATAGAGACGGGCGCTTGCAAGTAGATTTTTTTTTTAAGTTTTTAGGCCGGCCAAATTAGCCAGACACATCCCTTTTTTAGTTCACTCGTCTGAGAAATTACACGGATCAAACAATTGTGGGGGGGGGAAATAATAGATAATAATCACTACATTTCTATACGGTAGTAGGCTGAGACAAAACGATATACGCAAGAAACAAGAATACGTACACGCAAGCAAAAAAAAGTTACGAGTGATGGTAATACGTGAAGGTGAATGAACATGATGGCGTAAAAGTGACATGTTATATAATTATGCTTCGCAAGGCATCCGTTCCTCAAAAACGCAAGGCCATACGCGATACGACGATGGCCCTGCAACAGGAAGTTTCTTTTCTTACTTTAAACTTTGTCTTACTTTAAAAAAGAAGAAAAAAAGTCATGGGCAGTGAGTGCGCTGTAGATGTTTCCAAAATTCCACCAAAAAGCTCTCTTTTTCTGTTGGACCTACCGGAATCCGATCCAACACGATGCGCGTAGAAGAAGAGAAGTTGTCGCACGGTCTCCGTCTTTCTCTCGCGAAACTGGAATTCAACAAGTCTAGAAAAAAAACTGCTTGACTAGCAAAACGAAACAGTCCTTCCTCCATTATACTCCTTCCTTCCTTCCTTACGTCAATCTTTCCGGGAAGCTCCTCGTGTTTACGAATACGTGACGAAAACTAGTTTACTTGACGACTGACGGCTACTGCGGCTGGAGCATTAGAGCATCCCAAAGATATGTTTTTTGTTTTGTTTTTTTGGGGGGGATGATCTGAGGAAGACGAGTCATCGGTCACTCCATGAGCACGTATCGCTGCAAGGGCCCCGGCAGGCCGAGCCGGGCCGCGGCACCGACCACCTTCCTCGGCGACACGCTCTTGCGTAGGGCCTTCCAGCACAGGTACTTGAGGTCCTGAGGGGCGCTCCAGTATCTCATCATGCTGAGCTTGATCTGAAGGAAGACCGGTCCCAGCACCTGGTAGCACCTTACGTGTCGGAACATGGTGCGCAGCACGTGCGAGTGCATGCGCTGCGGCGCTTCGCCCATCACCTGCGACAGCAGACCCATCGTTTGCGAGCAGTTCTCCAGCAGTCTCCGCTGCAAAAGCCACAAACACAGACAATAACGGTTTAGTAGAGAAGAAAAAATTACGTTATTCCTTCTAATACTGCGAAATCTCAAATAAACCCCTTCGATTATCCGGTGTTTTTTGGCCATCCTCCTGAAATTTGTACCAAACTTGTCGGGAGGTAAATAAAGATTTAAATCTTAAGAATTTCTGTACATTCATGCTGATAGAATTTGTTTTTTCCATTCACTCTGTGTCTATTATTTACACTAAAATTTTAAATAGTGGTTTCTGTAGAATTTCCGCAATGACTGAAAATAATCTGCAGATAAGCTAAAAATATTTGTATCAAATCTGAAATTCTGCAAAATATCTGCAAACTATTAATGTATTTTCTGCAGAAAATATGCTGCTACATTTTCTACAGTTAAATATTGATTTCTGCAGATAATCTGCAAAATTATAGGAATTTCTGTAGATTTTATGCAGAAATCAATATTTTTCTGTAGAAAATATGCGGCATACTTTTTCTGGAGCATTGTTACAAAACAAGTAAATTTGTACTTAATTTGTACTGTTTTAGCTCGTTTACCTTCAACCGTTAATACAAAAGTGTATTGTGTACGATAAAACGTAGCTTCTGCTGTTAAGATTCGTCATTATTAGTTAATTTCTGCCGGATTAACGAGGGAGGACTGTACACTAAAACACGGTTAGGTTATTTGCCCCCCGACTGAGAGGTCTGTTAATACCGTAACCGTACTAAATACAGAAGCTATTCGTATCGTTATTTTTAAGCAAAGTGCCAGCAACTTGTCTCTCATACAATCACCGCTACCATCTTTTAAAAACACGCCCACAACGTCAAGAAATCAAACAGCTGCTCCGTTCGCATCTCGGAGGAGAACCCGAAAAAGTAGCTCTTTAGAAAGAAGTAAAGGGCAAGGACCTGGATGACGGCTTTGAGGAACCAGCTGAAGCAGGACTGGTCAGGGTGCTCGGGACCCGGGCCCCACACCGAGGCACCGCTGTTGAGGAGGAGCCTGGTAAGGGCCAGGGCGTCGTCCAGGTGGCACACGCTGTACGTGAGCAGACTGCGGCCCTGCTTGTTCACGCGGTTAGGGTCCGCGCCGGCTTCGAGCAGCAGCCTGGCCATGGAAGCGGCTTCCTTGTGGAGACCTTCCTGCAAAAGGGTCCTTACGTAGAGCAGCGGAGTGTCCCCTTCGCAGTCGGCCGCGTTCGGGTCCGCGCCGAACTGCAGCAGCACGCGCACGCACTCTTGCGCGTTGCCGCAGGAGTCGCTCAGCACGTCACCTGTAAGTCGTAGCAAAAAGTTATCAGTCCGTTTACGCGCTCGGACCTTCTATCCGAATGATCCCTGCCAATTCGGACTGTAAAGAAAGAAAGGGAGGAAAGAGGAGGCAATATAACTGACCCAAAAGGACAAGATGCAGAGGACTTTGTCTGTCTTCATTCTGCTCGTTCACTTGGCTGCCACTCACGCACAGCATCTTGACCCACGGGGCGCCAGAGGGCGCTGTGCACGCCACGTGCAGCGCTGTTGTTTGCAGTTTCTACCAATTAGTAAAACGAAAAAATCCAATTACAAATCTAGAAATGGCTCCACAAAACCGATTTCACTTTCTTCGTTGTGTGCAGTATATAAGGCCCAATTGTATATGGAAAGGCCCCAAACCCATGACCATAATAGCCTATAGTGGTTTGTTAAAAGGGGGACTGACTTCAGCATAAGCCCCAAAGTACGAATTTTCTATAATTCATTTCGAATTAGGTCCTAATGGATTTCTTAAATCTACTGTAATTTCAATTCACAAGGTCTCAAGATCATACACGAAGAAAGATCCGTAACTAGTTAATTATTACTTGATAGGGGGCAGTATTTGATAGGGCTTTATAAAAAGGGCCACCCAACAGGCAAAATGGCGGCCTTATTGAGGTATACTCCGCAACATTTCAATTGAATAACTGGATTTCTTCCTTATTACTATTGATACAGGCCCCATACTTTCATTCATGTATAATAACAGCACACAGTACTGTTCATATTACTTGGAGGCTTTATAATAGAAGTGGGCGGGGCTTATTGACATGTTTGTTTCCAGTGTTTGTGCAATGTGAACAGGTGGACACTTGGCAATTAACCCGCAACACCGAGTCAACAGAATCAAAGTATGTCACCAAAACGAAAATATATACACACACGAGAAAGAAGAATGTTTTCTTTCCTTTTCTTTTCTTTTTAGGAAGAAAAGAAAGTCGGAGAAATACCAACAGACAATTCAATTGCACTAGATAAGTTGTTGTAATCACTGTAATAAAGAAACATTGTCTTCGTTCCAGTTGCCCAACTCGAGAAAAAAAACACGTTCGCTGTAAACACTATGTTGGATATGGAGGCTGACATCTTGGTTTTACAGCAGCCTAGTGGCCTAAACAGGCCTCCGATCACACACTCAAAAAAGAGTATAGTAATGAGGAGAACAAACAGCCAAATCGAAATAGGTGACGTCATTGCAAGATGGCGTTGAACCAATGGAAGCTCAGTGGCCTAAACAGGCCTCCAATCACGAAAGAGTACAACAAATAACAAGTGGAAGATGTCTTAAAAACTACAAGAGCCTATTTTTAGAAATTGGTTACGTCATTGGCCACTGCATTTCCTGCTCTTCCATGATGCGGTTTAACCCCTTATCCCTCCTTTATAACGTGCGATGCAAACCAAGATGTCAGCCTCCATACCTGGCTTGTTTTTAGCCATGTTTATCAGATCTTTGGAGACACAAATGATCGTTTTCATAACTATCTTATGAAGTATGATAAATTGTTTATGTTTCACTGTCCCGGTATCCTTATACACAAATATTTGAGAAAATGGTCCCTCTCATTTACCTTGATCTTGAGGTGGCCATCCACATTGTACTTGACGAACATGTCCAACAACGAAGCCTTCTCGAAATTGTCGAAAGATATGCATTCCTGCAGCACAGTTTGGCCCGTTTTCACTTCTGGTATTTTATTTAAAAAAAGGAAAACCAAAACAACTTATTTCACTAAACTGAATATTGAATTGTCATCTGGAATACACAAGTGTGCAAAGTTTCAAGGCGATTGAACAGAGGGAAATGGCTTAAAAATCGATCTCAAGATTTGAAGATTTCACGCAGAAAAGGTTTAAAATGGCCGCGGAAAGGCGTGGCCAACTTCATACCGTTGAGATGATTGGCCCATAGCTCAGCCACTCGCATCGTTGCAATGGGCTGCTGTTGCAAGGGCTGGTGATGATGATGGTGGTGGTGTTGAAGGGTGGAGACTGTGGCTCCTCCTACAACGCTCTGAACTCCTCCCAGTTCCAACTCGAGGCGCACGCAACCGCGCATGCGCACAACGTTGCACATAACGGAGTCGTTTCTGCATGGGGCACAAACAAAAAGTGGAATAACATTTAAAAGCCCAGCATCAACTTCCGGTTGGTTTTTTTTTCCTTTTTATTCCGGGAAAATGCAAGTGGCGCCACTCAGGAAACGGTGGCAATAAAATGAATCATTCCTCTCCTCCAGTTTCATATCCATTATAGTGCAACAAACGTAAAAGCTCGGCATAGAGAGAAAATCGATACAGTTTCACCAATTGAATATAAATACACTGCATTAACAAAAATTGTTTCTCATGTTTCCAATTTTCTTGGAGAAAAATATTTCATTTCTTATATTATAAAAGGAGGAGTTTTTAGTTTTTAGGAGTCTTGTTACTTGACCGTTTTTCCTGTGGCAAATCAAGGAATTTGCTTTCAAAAGAAAGTGAATAAACAGTTATTGTATACCTTTTGTGTTTCCTTTCAACTCTTGTTTTAAATTGTTTGTTGACAATAAACGGTATTGAAAAAAAAAGGTGACACGTTTGGATAAAGGAAAGGCGTGGCTTAGTGATTGATTGCCAAGGGGAAAAAGCGGGAATTTGCCCTAAACACGTGTTCAAATGTAGACTATTCTCCTACTTATTGTTTAATATTGGATAATATATACCAAGGACCTTACCATATATTACACTCACTGCAAATGGTCTTTTACGAGACTTATATTTTGCACACTTATCTGTTAAATTTGTTTAAAAATACGTTTACAAGTTTCTGAAACTAACACAGAAAATTACGTTTGTGTAAATGGTCCATTGAAAAACTTTATAGTAATTGGAGTTTCCAAAAGCAGTAGATATGCGGTTTAGTTTTAATTTTTACCTGGATGAGTGTAAGAAACGCGCTGCGCGATGAAGCCGCAATGTTCTCCTCCAGGGGCACAAAGCTTCTGTTTCTAGGAGCGGGCTTGTGGCGCCACCAGCGGCCGACACGAGCGACGCGTTCTTATGGACAGGCCGCCGTCGCCTGCGTCGTCTCCTCCGGCGGCTCGTGTTCGTCGCAGCCGCCGTCGCGCTTATCACGGTCGTCGTCGTCGTCGTCGTCGTCTTCTTCTTCTTGGTCGACGAAGACGACCACCGTACATGCCGACTAGCGAGCGCAACAGCCGACGACGACTCCACTGCGTCCGCGCCGCATTTCTTGGCCGCCGTCGCACGAGCAGACGACGCACTGGTGCCAGACGGAGGAGGAGAACGAGGACACTGCGTTCGATCGAACGGAACGGTACGGCCAATCAGGCGACGGACATCCGGGTACTTGACGACGACGCCGCGCTGCGGGTTGCGCCCGAAACTCGCTTCAACACGCCCTTTGCCCGTCGGTTTCGCGTTCATTTCGAAGCGACCGATCGGTTCGCCGTTCGCAAACCGAATGAATGGCTGCCTAGAGCACTCACTGGGGCTCGTTGACCTTTCCTTTGTTTAGAAACGAGTCGAAGGGACCCCCCACCCCTAGCTTTTTTTCGCTCGGCACCTGGCCCTTGGCTGCTGCTGCCCCATGTGTTTCGTCACTCGGCCCCTGGAGCCGCCGGAAAATCGATCGAACGGAACGGAAGAGAACAAAGGAAAAAGGACGGCGGCCATCTTGTCTTTGTTTGCACGCGCCATCGACGCTTCCAGCAGCCCTTTTGTGCCGCTTTTTGGGCCCCAGCGAGCCCGTTGCTATAACAAACTCGATGGGGCCTTCAAATTTAAGTCTATATTTACCCAAAAAACACGTACTTCTATTTCTGTTCTTTTATAATTTAAGTCAATGCGAAATCAATCTGAAATAGACGTCTGAATCAATTAAACGCCGCACTCTAATAAGGGCCTCGATCGAATAAACGCCTCCATCCCACCAAGAACACAAATATTTTTCAATAAAATTACCTTTTATAGAAAATCTTAAACACCAAATTACATATGTACATAGTCTGTTTCAACTCAAACTTTAATTAATTCGTCATTGGCTAGATGTATCACTATAGGGGGAGGGGGATGATTGATTGCAAACTCCGCCCACTTGAGGGTACCAATCCAGCCAATCAACAATAATTATTTGCCAAAATTTCTGCTTTTAATGTCTATAGTCCATTTCAACAAAACGTACCTGAAATAAATGGGGGCGTGGTTTGTAGGTAAAATGCCCAATGTCCATATAACTTATACCCAATTACGAATTTATGAAAGGCTGAACCGAAATAGAGTATAGACTGACATTTATAGTAATATACTAAAAAAATATACTTGTTTATTTTTAGATGAATGACGATTTCGGAAGTATAAAAAGTGTTAGTTTTGACGCCGCCCTCGAATTACAAGAAATTCAATACATGGAAATGATTCACCTCAATGGCTTCTATACAATATGAGTCATTCATTTATACATCTGTGGAGTCAATTTTTTGTTCATATTAGGGGAGAAGTAAGTGTCTATATGCCCATATGCCCCAAGGGAATATTGTACAGTTAATGTAGTAAGTAGATAGTACTTACTTTTACACTTTCCTTCTCTTTTTGACACAATTGGGTCACCATAAATTGTGGCCACATTCACAAGTCAAGCAGTTATATACAAGAACAAAGGAACCACTCTTTCTTATGTTATAGCCTACATGCCCTATATATGCATCTTCGGCCCTCAAGCCCTAAAAACACACATGCCGCTTAATAACCTTGTATATATACTACCGAGTCCTTTTTTTGCAACAACACAATGAACCAGTAACAAAAATATGCTGCATAGGGCCTATTTAACAGTTAATTTAAATATAAACTTTCACAAATTTTGAATAACGTATAACTACGTATTTACTATATATAATAGAAATGATAAATACATTGGGACCTGTATTTCCAAAATAGTTTATATTGGCGAAGATTAATTACAATTTGAGCAAATGTCTGTTGTAATTTGGACAAATAAGAGTATATATAACCTTATTACACTTCTATGAAGTTTGGTGTGATGTACACTGGCTAGTTGGGGCACATTTGGACAGCTAATTTCGGTCATTATTACAGTGGGATTTGTATATACAGTACAATGTGGCCCAAATATAGACGTCTCAAGTCCCAAATTGGAATTGGTGAATTGCAAATTTTAAGATTGGCAACTTATTCTTATAAATAGGCCTATATTATTAAATGCAGTTTTAGGCACGTGTTGAGTTTTCAAAGTCACTTTTTTCATTCACTGCTTTGACTGAAACACACGGGAGAGTATAGGCGGAAACTGTGACACGTGTAATATTATGAAATTATGGGGTATAAGGCCAAAGCCGAACAAAAGAAGCAACTCAAGCCACGCCCCCTTCCCCATATTTCATGAAAATTCCACGGCTCACGTTATACATTTTACACATAGTATATATGGGGGAAAGAAAGAAAGAAAGAAAAGCAGTGGCTACCAGCTGTTGTTGCCTGCCCTTATAAAGCGAGTTAGCCTGCGGAAAAAGGAAGCCCAAAAGCGGATTTTGAGAAAAAGGGGAGCGGTCGTTGACGTCGTCACGCGCGTCTTTTGAAAAATTTAAAGAAAAAAAGAGAGACAAAAATGCATTGACCGCTCCCACCCACCCCCAAACGCAACCCCTGGGGCCGTTAACCCCGATGTGCTCGCGTTTGTTGCTCGCTTCCATGACCTAAACCCACTGAACCCAGACGCAGTTTCCCATAACGCAACCCTATACTGTAAGCAAGGGCACCACCGCGCTCCCCTTCTTCAAAAAGGGCCCATTGCATTCAAAGGGGCATGTATGTACACTACACACAAGCTGCTCTCCAAAGCCAGCAACTGTATAATAAGGATTCAGGACCATTCCAGTTACTTTTTTTTTAATTGCACAGAAATTTAAACACGAGATTCGATGCGTCGTCTGCAACGCATCTAGGTGCGTTTAGGCTTATATATAGTGTAAAAATAGTTACATGAAATAGCAAACAATTCCAAAATCGCTACGGTAAAAGCTGTTTTTGAAAGAAAGGCCAGGCAGTGGTTGAAGAACAACGGGATTTGCGAGATTGCCGCATACGCCTAATAGCAGTAGCAGACGAATTTCGAATGTTAAGAGCTTCCTGCAGCAGACGAATTTCGAATGCTAAGTGCTTTCTGTAGCAGACGAAATTCGAATGTTGAGAGCTCCCTGTAGCAGACGAATTTCGAACGTCAGCGCGATTGTAGCCTCCTATACAGAGGTTCCACAATTCCCCCAACTTCTTTGCAAAGGACCCAATCTGCCCTTATCCTCATCGCACAACAACTCACAAACACGTACATAGTACATGCAAAGTAGGTTTAGGACTTTCTATATAAACACCCTTCAGCATTGCAAAAGATTTAAGGAGAGGGAGAGAAGTAAAAAAAAAATATATCCGAAGTTTCTTCATAGAATACAACGTATAGATCTGAACAAGTCAACTAGATGGCGCTAGCGGCAGTTGACCGTTTCTCGTTCGTCTCTGGTGGGTCGTGAGAATGGACCAATCCTTTTCATTGGGGAAAGTTCCATGACCCCTGAACAGAAACATGACATCATCGGTACGACACACTGCACACTGATTTGGTTTCAAGAAAGAAGAAGAAGAAGACGGAAAAACTAAACAAAACACAGTTTTATACCGGTTTTGTCGGCCATGTTCGGCTATTCAAATTCCGGAATTTGCACGCATTATCGCGTTCAAGGTTGCACTAATACCGGACAACGAAATTAATCTCTCTACTGATGCTATTAAAATAAAACCATCTTTTATGCATAATCCTTATTGATATCATCAAGATGAATTATCCTGAAGTGCAATTCTACGAAATATAACTGCAATTCACGAAGTTACGACACAATGCAACCTTTAAATGACTGCAACTTTGAATGCGAGCCGACTATATATTCGGTATAAATTTTCAAATTGCACTTAAATTATGAGAAAAAGATACAAAAATGCTACGAAAATAGGGTATATAACTTCTAGTCTTATTCAATGGTCAAAAACTTCAACAAATGACAGTAAAATGCCATTTGCTTTGAAGAATTGAAACCAAACAGAAATATAGTACTCCACTTCTGTCCACTAAAACTGATAATTTGATCCTTCTTTGCATGTATTAAAAAAAACAGTTGTCAAAGAGAACTGGAATGGAATTGCAATAAGCCTACTTTGTATGTAAGTTAAGAAAAAAGGAAGTTAAAATAAGAGGTCCCACCCACAAAACGCATACCATCCAAAAGGGAACAACAACTCATATGACCTCTATGCAAAGGTCAAGTCATGGAGAGGAAGGTTACGTATAACTCCGATAAACAAAGGGCCCCTAAATATAGCCTTTTGCCCGGGGAAAGGGACGGGGCCAATCCTCACTTTTTTTTCCCTCCCTATCTTATTTAAAGTGTATTATTTTTTTTGAAAGGGCATGCGGCATGTTTACTCCCAAAAACTGGATGCTTTAGAGGACCTGACAAGGGCAGAGTTCATTCGCCCCTGGTTTCCCACCGGAAACGGGGTGCAAAGGGCCTCGGTTGGGGGCGGCAGTGAGAAAAAAAAAGAACGGAAGCGCGGTTTGCGGGGGCAACTTCCGGTGATGGCCACCGGTGGCGCTGCACTCGCTGCGCACGCGCACACGTCTCCATTCTATTAGAAACGACTCGTCTTTTGTGGGCTATATATCTGCCTTTACCTCTCTCTCTCTCTTTTATTCATACAATGGTCTCCGAAAAGGCAGCAGGGAAGGAAGGAAGGAAGGATGTAAAAAAAAAGGCAGGAATGGGGTGGCTGTATTGAAAAACCAAAATGGGCCCAAGATGGCGGCCAACAAGATACAGGAGGCAAGGAAGTGAATGTGATTTCGGGTCGTTCACTCGACCCCGATTCGCACAAAATTTTTTCCCCCTTTCGTAATAACCCTATCCTACGGCGCTTTTCCCTTTCGATCTCATCATCATCATCGATTACATCGATCCATTGCCGCATCGAAATCGATAAACCGAACCGCATTTCAATCGGCTAATGTTGCGAAGATGGCGACGGCGAAACATTCGAATTGCTAGCCTCCACTCCCAAGGGCATCATTACTCTGGCTGGGGATGCGGAGCATTCGAATTTCTATAGCCTCCGCCACGGGGCAACCATTAACCTTTCGAACCAATGGAACGCGAATATAGCGGGGAAACATTCGAATTTATAGCCTCCACTCAAGGGCATCATTATTAGTCTAGCTGACTGGGGAGGAAACATTCGAATTGCTAGCCTCCAACGCCCAGGGCAACCGTTAACATTTTGAACCAATGGAACGCGAATAGAGCGGCGAAACATTCGAATTTCTAGCCTCCACCCAAGGGCAATCATCAGCTTGGCTGGC